>JBBPFJ010000541.1:0-45617 GCA_037975025.1 Excoecaria agallocha
AGTAAGCCTATGCTCGTCAAAGATCTTGACAATATTCAACTCTTTACTTTCCAAGACTTGGTCGAATTGCCGGGAAGCGGGAAGCGAACAGGGTCGTTGAATCTCGTTTTCATGAAGAGGTGTCAATTGGGTAGTCTACAGTCCCATCTTACGCTGATTTGGTTTATACTGGTGATCTCCTTGGTGTATCTACTGCTAGGAGGGTAGGGTCTTAGTTTGTTCTTTTTTGGCTTTGTCTTGGCTTCTCTTCTTGATAAAAAAAGAATAAAATAAACTAAAAAATTATCAAGGCTTAATCCATGGCTAGAAAGGGAGATAATTCAGCGCATCAAACATATTGAATTCAAATATATTAAATATGGATAGTTGGATGAAAAGTATAAAAATATTATTTCTCAATCTGACGGCGGTATTGGCCAACATGCATTATATTTACTGTACCGGAAAAGTATGCATGTAAAATAAATTCAATAATGAAGCTACGATGACCCAAATTTTTTATTGTGTGCTTCTAATATAAGTGGCAAACGGGTGAGTTTGGATTGGATCACTAATGGATTGGATTATAAATGAATCAAAAAATATGAGTCAATATTCAAATGGATTGAATAAATTTTGATCGATTTATGAGTTTCATGTAAATTATTATAAATTTTTTAATTAATTAATTAATTAATTCGATAATAATAATATTCAATTAAAAACATAACATAAATAATAAATTGATATATAAATAGACAAAGGTATAGTAAAATTCCTTTGTAACATTTTATCAAATATTTAAACTGCATTCTTGTTTTTTCATTTTCATAAAACCTAATACTAAAACCAACGAAAAGACCTATGATTTTAGAGTTGAAAAACAAATCATAGAAAAAAAAAAGTTCAAGCCAAATATCAAAAGCCTAAATGAAATTAAGCCAACAAATACACTCAAATGTATAAATAAATAGATAGTTACATGGACATACCTTATTTTTCCAGTGTGGTCTCCAAGCAAAACGTAGAAGATGAAAGCATGTGCCAAATTTCTTGCTTTCATGGACTAATACGATTTTAATGGATGATTGTGCCAAAATGAGCCATAATTTTGTATCTAGTTAGGTGAATGCAGAATGACAATGATAGAAGAATATAATAGATTAAGACATTGAAATTTGAGTGTTTTTGCTTCGATATGGGTTAGATTTATATGAAACAAATAACATATGGAAGATAATAGAATAATGTTCTTTCACCTTTCATAAGTTGGAGAAATGTCAATGATGGGGAGAAGAGAGGTAAAGAAGAGGAAGAGAGGTTAGGGTTTTGGAAAGAGACGAAAAGGAGGAAGAAAGAGAGATTTTGGAAAAAAATCATTGGTTACAGATTCAATGGGTTAAAAAATAAAATAGGTCAGTTTTGAGTTGAAAATAAATTAATTTTAATAAAACCTAATTGAATTATATTCAGATTATATCAAAATATATTAGTTGATTATATCTATTAATAGTTGCTTTCCACTCAAATTCTTAATTTAATTATTTTTATTAAAAATGTAAAAATTTTAGGTTATAATTGCCTATAAATATTTTTATCTACTTTGTACATTTATATATCATATAAATAATTTGAAAATTTTTTAATTTGATTATGGTGATTTCTTGATTTTTTGCTTAATGGGAATTTATTTTATATTGTAGAACTTTATTACAAAGCCATTTCTTTCTTTGTTTTTATGCATATTTCCTTTCCTTTTCTATATAAATATTGGATTCAAATTTCCATTTATTTTGTTACCCTCAAATTGAGAAAAAGAAAATAGATGAAATGCAAAAATTTCATGCTCCAGAATTTTGCTAAACTAGAAACCGCTCATATCAGAAATCAATAGTGTTAGAGTTAATGTTTATCAATTTGAAGCAACATTGTTGATTTTTGACTTAATCAGAAGTAAGTTTGACCCGATTTGACATTAAAATGAATGCCGATTCAGGCGGTTTAATAAAAAATTCATTGTTTTTGTGAGGCCCCCAATGTTAGAAATCGGTGATGCCATTGCTAATTTCTTTCAACCCATATTATATTTACTAAAACACCATAATTTGATTATTTTTCAAAAATAATATTATTTTCTCAAAAAAAAAAACTCCACTTATATAGTAATTATATATGTATATGGAAATTTCTAGCTACATATTAATTCTACAAACCACTTTTAGAGTAATATTATATAAAATATAAGAAAATCTACACATATCAATTAAATTGCAAAAGTACTCCGAGCTTTTGGTATAGCTATGATATACGGTGTGCATATATAAGACCAATTATTGATATATATTTTATTATATTTGATCAGTATTGGTCAGGCCACAAGAATGCCCCCATTGCAAAGGCTCTCTTCTCTTCGAGGGTGCCGTTGAAAACAAGGCCATATTCTGCAAGAACCATGTCCACTCTCCACTCTTCCATCTTCTCGTAATCCCCCTTTTTGAATCGAGGGTAATGTAGAGGCATCTGAAACCCTCTTGATTTATTATTTTCTCCACTTATGAAAGCTCCATCAACATCTTGTTTGTTAGAGTAACCTACGGCATGGGTACGCTGCATGTTAGTTTCCTTATTATTGTACCCTAAAACATGACATACAGAGGAAAGAATCCATCTCACGGCCATCTTTTCTGACATCATTCGGATATGGAGCCAGAAATTTCAAGAACTAGGTGGTTGAAACAAAGTCAGCGTAGAATTACTTTCTTTTATAGACAACTAGAACACATAAAAAGACAAAATTAGAATAATAAAAACAACTGTAAATAATTTTGCATGAATAATTATTAAGAAGATAACAGCAATTAATTAAGTAGGGTCAGGATATTTGAATTTTGATGGCCACTTGGCTGATCGGGTTACTTGGAATGCGATCATAGGCCATAAATTGTGCAGTTGTTGCTCTCTTTTCGTATATGGCATGACAAGCCTGATTGAGTTGCGTGTATTGGTTATTATTCTTCCCTTACGTTTTGTTCAATAATTTTGAGCAGCTTAATAAGCAATTTATAATTGAAGACCTTAAATTAAGGCCAATTATGGACTTAATTCTTAGTCTTATGAATAAGATATTATCTGCACTTGGCGAGGATCATTGCCGCGTGGCATCCTGCAGTTTGAATCACTTCCACAATTTCTTATATGTATATTGCGTTTATAGTCATTTCCTTCATTTAAGGATTCCAAATCCACTTTTCGGGGTTTTGGAATCAAACTTTGATATTAAAATAGGGTTAAATAATTGATTTAGGGTCTTCCATATCCATATTTTGAGGTTTTGGTGTAAACTTTGATATTTACATATGCGGCTTCAACGTGGAAAAATGCCTTGAAAGTTTGGTAAAATACGTAATTTTATTCTTCATATTTACTTTCAGGTAATATTGTTATGGATATTTTAAAATTGTAGCAATTTTACCCATTGTTCAATATTCCATCAATTTTGACGAACTCTATTTGCTAATGTGGCAGCGGAGTTTACTCACTTCTAATCATTTATGGCCACGTTTTACCTTTCATTCTCATCTTTGCTGACATGGTATTGGAATCCACTCACACCTCATCAAAACTTGTTATGTGTCACACTCCTCCTCACTCATCTCTCTTTGTGATGACATGATCGTGGATCACATTTTCAACCAATTATCTATTGCCATGTGTCTTCCTCTCTCCTCTCTCTCCTCCCTCTCCCTCCATCTCTCGTCTTTCTTTCTCTTTTCTTTTCCTTCTCTCTCCTCTATTTTATCTTTCCTCCTTTATTTCATCAATTCTTAATTTATGGTAATAAAATAAATTGAAATTGTGTGGCCACAACATGTACCCTAAAAGGAAATGTGTGTAATGGCATGTTGGGAGAAACAAGAGGCTAGAAATGGGACATAAAGGGTATATTTCCGAAGGGCAAAGATAATTTGGTAACTTGGCATGTGCATACATATTTTAAGGTTTGAAATGAGAATTTAATTGAAACAACTAATTATTTTGGGGAATGATTTAACAGCTAAATTAAAATAAGGGACTTAAGTGGAACTTCTTTTGATGGCCACAAGTGGGCCAATAGAAGAGTGCCACCTATGTAGTTATAGAAGGTGTAAAGGAGAAAAGTGACTTTTTTGAAGGAAGAGGGTGGCCGACCATTGAGGGCCATTTTCAGCAGGATTTACTTTAAGATTTTGCCATTCTCTCCATTTTACACCTCTTCCAAGCTTGTTAGTTGTGGATAGTAAGAGAGAGAATTTAGGAGATTAACGGTGAGTTATTTTCTTCTTCATCCCTCTTTTTGCTTTCAATTCTTGTAAGTTGACTTGAGCTAGAGGAAAGGAGTTTTACAAGTGTGCATGGTATTGTAAAGGGAGAATCAAGCAAGAAGAAAGAAAATGGGGCATCAAGGAGTAAAGAGGACTTGTTAAAGTACTACCAGATATAGGAATCTTCCAACCACCCACGTATATGCATGCTAGGTTAGAATTGTAGTAAATGTTACGGAAGCTATATAGGTGTGATGCTCTTTAGAGCCTTCTTGACATCCGGGTTGGTTCTTAGAGGCCCACTTTTAGGATTCAAGACTGGATCGAGGTTCACTATATCTCATAAATTGGCCACTTCATAATAAAGAGGGTTGTAGGCTTAATCTATTGTTGATGGTCAACCTACGAAAGCGTCTAAAGTTGGCTCAAAGAGGTAAGTATCATGGAGTCCCTACCTAATAAAACGTTGGGAAATGATTCTCAACCCTTTTGATGCCCAAATAGAGAATAATGTTTGGGGCATCACTTTTACATCGCATCCTGGTTAGGTGCTTCTTATAATTAAGTTTTTGTTATTAGTCTACTACCTCCTTTCTCACATGTTGCATTGCATAAAAATAAACACGCCAAGCATTCATGAAAGCGATTAAGTAAACCAAACAAAGACACCTCCTTAAATTATTACATAAGCAAATTTTTCTAAAGAAAAATAATAAAATATCATACATAAAACAGAAAATTAGTCGAATTTTAGGAATATTCGTTCCTTCATACAATTTTTTACAAAAAAGGACGAAGAGTCTTTATTAATTTAGATAAAACATGGGATAAGTGATTCCAATTTTGAATAAAAACAAGCTCTCTTTTTGTTGTGTGGTTTTGGGCTAGAAAATTGGACATTAGTTCACTTTGTTAAAAATATCGGTTAATTGTAGAAAATGCTTAAGTGACTTTTTATATTTAGCGTACCAAAAATTCTTTTACTAAATTATTACAAACCCCAAAAATGAATACATCCAAAAAATAAAATATAAAATTAAAACATAAACTAAATAAATGCACAAATAAGGCAATATAAACAAAATAAAATAAATTATAGCCTAAATGCAAACAAAAAGAAGGTTAAGAGGGAACCATGTGGTGCACGACTCCCAAGGTAGAATCATCTTACAAAAAAGCTCCAAAAAGGTATAACATAATTGGGTCACATCAAAGAACAAAAATCAAATTAATTAGTACATAAGGTATTCAAGTGTTAAATAAACAAAAACTAATCATAGAATAATTATAAAAAATGGATATAGAATAGAAACCAGTCCCATAAGAATAAAAATGAACTTAAGATGAAATTAAACACTAAGATGACCTAAATATACATAAAAGACATTAAAATATGACAAAATAAAGGAAAAATAGAATCACAGATGCCCCAGGACACTGACAGATGCCTCAAGCAATAGGGAGGGACAGGATGAGAAAAAGGCATCACAATGTCCCATCTGTCGCACTGACAGATGGCCTCCTGTGATGCCTTTTTCTCGTCTGTCACTTGAAAGACAGACATAGAAAGCAAAATTTGACCTAAAAATAAAGCAAATCACTGCTAATCTCTACACACACATTTATAAGATTCTAATCATGCCAGACTATAAAATAAAGATAAAAAACCTCCTAAAACATGCAGGAACAGATTAATCATGCATAAATATGCAAAATAAATCACATAACACGATGAAATATCAATAATAAAGTATGCAAAAAAAAGGAACTAAAAGGTTATTTTATATGTCTAGATAATCATCATATTTATCATGGCATCATGTAGACATTACAGACAGGAGTAAAATATCATGAAATCCTAAAAGAGGAAAATAAAACTTAATTTTTGTGCCCATGGTATAAAGTTTAGAGATAAAAAGGATGGCGCCTAAAATATTACCCTCAGAATTTCTTAACTCTGTAACTTTATAATGCACGTTCAAAAAGCTCAATCTTTGATCTCTACACTCAACCAAAAAACATTTTAGTTCTTAAGAATCATTTTGATAACAACCTCTAAGAATAGAGAATTAATTTCTCATTTTCAAAGGTGTTTTCTTTTTCTCAAGTGTGAAAGTGAGAGAGAACCCCACAAAAACCCTAATCTTTTTCTTTAAATAATTAGGGAACAGTTTGAAATTGACTCCAAATCTAAGTCCCTAAGATAGGAAAGTTAAACTCCTAAAAATTTGAACTAATTAGATCCTTCCAAATCTAATCTCTATCCAATCTTTTCAAAATTGAAAAATGTGGAAAAACTAGAAACACCCTATAGACGGGTGTCTATTATTGACAGATGCCCGTCCCTCACACAATTCTCCAAAATTTACAAAAAATGTTATTGATCTGACCTAGACTAGGGAAATATAGCCATAGACTCTATGACAGATGTCCGTCCGTCACTGCTGAAGGACTAAAATCAAGGTTAATTCCTGAAATATTTCTCAAAGTTTTGAAAGATACAAATCAAACCCTAAAAAGACATCCACAAAACATGGAAATCAAGATCGTAGCTTCGAAGTTCATGCTACATGTCAGAAATGTACTGTTTCCACATCATTAAGTAACCTTGATGTAGGCTACCTTAGGTTATGGTATCTGCAGTTGATCCCAATTTGAACTGGTGCACTAGTGATAAAGTGAGCCAAAATTCAGAGTAAAGGAACAAAAAAGACACGTATCTTAGATAGCGAATCTCTGATTGATTGTTTTAGAACACATACCATCTGAGGTAGTGAGTCTTTTAGTTAGGTAGTTACAATCAGCTTGTCGACACATTAACCCTCGATTGTGTAGTTATCCTCAGTTTGTCGATGTGTTAACCCTTGGTTGGGTAGTTACCATCAGTTTGTTGACGTGTTAATTCTTAGTTGGTTAGTTACCATTAGCTTGTCGATGTGTTAACCATTGGTTATGTTGGTACTGTGACATGCACTAGAGCTAGGCTAGTTTTTCAATTTCATTCTTGGAGGCAAATTTTTAGGGCTCGAGACTGAAGGAGGCTCGTTTTTAATCATAAACTAGCCATTTTGCAATAATGAGGATTAAGCCCTAATTATTGCTGACAGTCAACCCATAAAGACGTCTACTACTAGGCTCAAATAGGTAGGTGTTATAGAGTCACCACCCAACAGGACATTGGAAATTGAATCTCGACCTTATTTTGATGTCCAGATAGAGACTGGTGTTCGGAACATGCCTCTTATTAGGCATTTTGGTTAGATGTTAATTTATAATCGAGTTTTAGAATCAATCCACCCTCCTCATCCACACGATATTTTTTACGATAAAATTAAGTAAACACCCTATTCAAGTAAGTAAAGCAGTGAAAACAATAAAATAAACCTACTAGATTATTACATAGGTAAATTTCCCAAAGAACAATTCAAGGCAAAATCAATATACATACATAAAATGGGCCATCAATTTAATTTGGAAGCTTTGGCTTCCTTATGCATTTTTACAAAAAGGCATTTTTTTCATTGTGTGATTTTAGGTTAAAAAATTGGACACTGGTTCATATTTTGTGAAAAAAACCCAATTTATTTGCTAGCAAACGCTTTAGATGTCTTTTTAGTTTAACATGGTTGAGAAAATCCCTTTTTTATTAACTATTACAAACCCGAGAAATAATACATCCAAAAAATAAATCAAAAATAATAGCAAAAATAAATAAATAAATAAAATAAAATGTGATGTAATCGGGGAGTGGAGATGGTGACTGGTGTAGGAGCATAACTTTCCATGCAAAAAACCATAAGCCCTTCACAGCCATAAATATACCGATTACTTGAAAGAATCACACAAGACAAATAAATTAGCATTTACAGTAAAATAATTATATACTTATTTATACAAAAAGATTAATTACAAGTACATGAATACATGTACAATAACAAAAATACGTCGAATAATGAAAAAATATTGTAGAAAACAAATAAGTGATTCAGAAATACATAGAGGCCAAAAATACATACAAAAATACCATAAAATATCTCCAAGGACAACCAAAAGGAATGAGGGACGGCCACCAATGGAGCGAGGGACAGATAGAAAGATGGAACTGACATGTCCTATCCATCAAAGGAGGGATGGCCATCCTTTAGCCCATCTTCCCGTCTGTCACCTCTGGAATAGAACAGAAAGTGCAGCAATATGGTAAAAATGTAAAAAATCATACAAACAAGCTTCTAGCCTTAGATATGCAATATTTAAGCACTAAATCATACCAAAACACATTAAAAATACTTAAACATGCATTATACTATATCAAAATTACAAAATTACAACATATACAAGAAAAGGAAGAAAAAAAGCTTTACATTCATAACAATGGAGGAACCTCTATAAATTCACCATGCCTCTAGCATATTTAGACGAATTAGAAATGAATCATACTAAGATAAAACATGCACATTATTCAGATATAACAATTAAAATGAATCAAATTAATGTTCAATAATCATGAAATCGTGTGAATGAATTATAGAGAGAGAAAGTGAGAATGAGCCTAGAATGTTATCCTCAGGAGATATTATGACTTTATGAACTTTGTAGTCCAGATCTTTACTCCGAATTACGCTATTGGATTCTTAAAAGAAAGCATGAAATTCTTTGTGTGTGTTTGTATAAGAATTGTTAGAGTAAAAACCTTAAAGAGAGAAATAAATAAATTTTCTTCTTCTCTAATGGTTGCTCTCAAGAATAATGATTCCTCTCATTTTCAAAACCTAGATTTTTGTTTTTATATCTCAAGAAGAGTTCTAATCCAATTCCAACTCAAAATCGCCAAATATGGAGATTAAATCCCCTAAATCCGAACCAAATCTTTTTACAGATAAACTTCCTCTTTTAAAAATCTAGGAAAACGTGGAAAAATTTGGGCTTCAAGCTAAGGACGACCATCCTTCACCCCTAAACCTCAGTTTTCCAAAAATACCCCTAATTTACATTGCACAGGAGAGAAGGGCCAATTGATGGCCACCCCTCAGGTGACAGATGGTCGTTTATCACCACTGAAATTCCAAATCAGGGTTTTTTTTTGCATACTTTGTTAAAAAACTTGGAATATTTGAAAACATTTAGAAAATCATGAAAATCTTTAAGAGAAAATGATAAATTCATAATCGAAGCTTTGAGATCTGAACCTGCTGTTAGTAATATACTATTTCCTCATTATTAGATAACCTTGATCTAGACTGCCTTGGGTCACAGTGTCTACAACTACCCCTAATTTCGAGGAGCTAGTGGACTAGTGCCAAAGTGAGACAAAATTTAGAGTGCAAGGAAAAAGACGTGTACTTGAGGCAACAAATCCCTTCGTTGATTGCAATGCATACCTTTTTAAGCAGTAAGTCTCTTGATTGATTACAACACATACCTTTTTGGGTAGTAAGTCTCTTGGTTGGGTAGTTATCCTCATTTGGTCGATGCATTAATCCTGAATTTGGATATTTAACATCAAATTGTCGATGTGCTAATCCTGTATTAATTGTTCGATTAACGCTTAGGGTATGCAGAATCAGGTTATTTGAATGCCTCTAATTAGTGCTTAGGGTATGAAGATTCAAGATGGTTTGAGACCAACTCCATTAAAGGTAATGGGTCTCTACTTGTCCAATTAGCGCCTGGGGTATATAGAATTATGATAAGAGCAAAACTCTTCCCTGGTTAGCGCCTGGGGCATGCAAAATTAGGTTGAATTGGTTGCATTTGATTAATACCTGGGGCATGCTAAATCTGTTGGTTAATGTATTTTGTTAGATAATAGGTTGTAATTAAGGGTAGAATAGTAATTTTTTTTACTACTTGTATACCTATAAATATACCCTTGTATCATTATTTTAGGGTAATTTCGAGATAATAGAAAATCTTGAGTTCTCAAATTCTTCATGGTATCAGAGCCACTGCCGTTTTGAAGGTCGAGTTAACTCCCTTCCGCAGTCGGTTCGTTTTCGGTAACCCCTATTTTTCCGGCGAGTCTAGAAGGTCATGTTCCAAAATCCTATTTCGACACCGCCCCCATAGAAAGGTAGATCGGGTGAAGATCGGCCGGTGTCCCAGTCTCCGGCACCATCAGACGCCGCGCGTGAGCTCACGCGCCGATCAAAGGATTCGGCCCCCTCCCCACGCACCGGCGCTTGTGGCGCGTGACACCACCTCCAGCCACCTTTTGCTGCCGTTTTTTCTGTCGACCATCTCGCCGCCCTTTTTCGCCTCCAACCCACTGATCTCCGGTGACTTCCGACCACCTCGATTTCTGGGTCACGTGTGAACAGGTTCTGTTTTCCTGGGTTAACTTTTCCTGCTGTTTTTTATCCTTTTTTTGGCTTTTTCGTTATGTCAAATATTAAGGATGATCATAAGGAGGTTGAGAGACATCATTCCATGAATGACAGTCCTTATTCTCAAATTAGCCCAGTTAAACTTGAGGGGAGCAGTACTTATTTAGCTTGGTCTAGATCGTGTTTATTATCGATCAAGGCTAGAAGGTTGCAGGCTTATATCGATGGAAGTAAAAAACCACCATCTGTCACCGATCCTAATTTTAATCAATGGGACTCAGATAATTCACTGGTTATGTCTTGGCTCCTAAATTCGATGCATCCTAAGATCTCTAGACAGTATTTATTGCTTGACATTGCAGAGAAGATATGGAAAGCTGCAATAACCACCTACTCTCGAATGGGAAATGATGCTCGTATCTTTGAACTCAGGAATAAAGTTCATGGTACAAAACAAGGTGAGCTTACTGTTTCAGATTATTTCTCTGAATTGGGTAGTTTATGGTAGGAACTGGATTATTATCAGGACTTTCAAGCAAAATGTGTTGATGATGCGGTGCTGATTCAAAAGATGATTGAAAAGGAGAGGGTTTATGATTTTCTAGCTGGTTTAAATCCTGAATTTGATTAAGTGCGAGTTCAAGTTATTGGCAGAATTCCTTTTCCTTCACTTGAGGAGGCACATTCTTTAATTCAGCAGGAAGAGACCAGGAGAGGGGCTATGCTTTATACTGCACCTATTGACAAGTCGGGTTTGACTGCCCATACCTCTCTTGAGCAACCAAAAGGGATTCTTTTTGATAAAGATCATTTGCTCTGTGATTACTGTGGTAAGCCAAGGCACACTAAAGAGACTTGCTGGAAGTTGCATGGGAGACCTAGTAGGGGCCGTGGGGGAAAACGAGTTAATCCAACAAGGGCTCAAGCACATGTGTTAGAAACAGTGGAATCATCTAAGGAGTCGGCTTCAGTTGAGAGTCTCTCCTCTGATGAGATTTTGCATTTCAGGCGTCTCCTGTCTCAGCTTACTCCTTCCTCCAGTGCTACCTCTAATTTGGTCAAGTCAGGTACCACTTTCTCTCATCATAACTCATGGATTATTGATTCTGGTGCGAATAGACATATGACAGGCACTTCAAAAGGCTTTCTTAACTACTCTCCTTGTTTAAAAAGGGATAGTGTCAGGGTGGCTGATGGGTCATTAACTCCTATTTCTGGGACAGGTTCTGTTGTTTGTACTCCTAATATTAAATTGTCTTCTGTTCTTCATGTTCCTCAATTTTCTGTCAATCTTTTATCTGTCAGTGCTATCACTAAAACTCTTAACTGTAAAGTTGAATTTTTTCCTGATTTTTGTATTCTTCAGGATCTTCAAATAGGGAAGAGGATTGGCAGTGGTAGAGAGCATGATGGCTTATATATGCTGGAAGACAGTCAAGAGTTGGCTCTTTTTGGGGGGTATCAGGATGTCAACCAGGAGATCATTCAATGGCATAGGCGATTAGGACACCCGTCATTTTTTGTTTTAGAAAAACTATATCCTAGTTTATTTGCTAGAACTCGGTTTGATTATTTATCTTGTGATGCTTGTGAGTATGCTAAACATACTAAAAACTCGTATCCTTTGAGTGATAATAAAGCCAGTGAGCCATTTATGATTGTTCATTCTGATGTTTGGGGACCTACACAAACTGTCTCTTTGTCTGAAAATCGATGGTTTGTTACTTTCATTGATTGTTGCACTAGAATGACTTGGGTGTATTTGATTAAAGCAAAGAGTGATGTTTTCTCCTGTTTTTAATTTTTCCATAAAATGATTGCCACTCAATTTGATGCTAAAATAAAAGTTTTGTGGTCTGATAATGGAACAGAATATATGGATAGTAGGTTGGGTACTTATTTGGAGTCTCATGGGATTATTCACCAAACTAGTTGTCCTTATACTAGTGCTCAAAATGGTGTAGCTGAAAGAAAAAATAGGCATTTGTTAGAAGTTGCTAGATCTCTTATGTTTACCATGCATGTTCCAAAGTCATATTGGGGGGATGCTGTATTAGCGGCTGCCTATCTTATTAATCGAATGCCTCTCAAAGCTCTTAACTTTAGAACTCCTGTAGAAGTCTTAACCGAAAAAACTGGCTATACTGTTCCACCAAAGATTTTTGGATGTGTTTGCTTTGTTCATACTAGGAATGTTGGGAAATTAGATCCGAGAGCACTGAGATGTGTGTTCGTTGGATATTCTCCAACTCAAAAGGGATATAAGTGTTATCATCCTCCATCTAGGAAATTCTATGTGAGTATGGATGTTACCTTTCGGGAGTCTGAACCTTATTTTGGCAGTATCCAATCACCTCTTCAGGGGGAGAATAGTGAAGAAGTGGTGATGAATGTACCTGTGTTACCTCAGGATCTAGTTTAAAGGAAAAATGAAGGGATTGTTATTCAGGAGCAGAATGTTAATGTTCAGGGGGAGGAGAATGTTGTTGGTGTTGGTGGTCGTTTAGATAGACCTGACTTGTTGAGATACTCGAGGAAGAATAGGTCTGAAGAAGCCATCATGCATTCTACACTGCCAGAATCCTCGGGTGAGTCACTTCTTGATTCTGATTTATCTCTTGATTCTGATTTAAATTTGCCCATTGCTCAAAGGAAAGGAGTCAGGTCATGTACAAAACATTCAATCTCTAACTTTGTTTCTTATGATTCTTTGTCTCCTTCCTATAGAGCCTTTGCCTTGTCTCTTTCCTCTATGTCTATTCCACAGGATTGGAGAGAAGCTATCAAGGATCCAAAGTGGAGAGAAGCTATGGTTGAAGAAATGAAAGCCCTCTCTAAAAATGAAACCTGGGAACTAGTTGCATCTTCAGACAAAAAGTTAGTTGGTTGTAAGTGGGTGTTCACAATAAAACACAAAGCTGATGGTTCAATTGAAAGATTTAAAGCTAGATTAGTGGCAAAGGGATTCACTCAGACTTATGGAGTTGACTATCAGGAGACATTTGCACCAGTTGCTAAAATGAATACCATTAGAATCTTGCTATCTTGTGCAGCTAACTTGGATTGGGATTTGCTGCAATTTGATGTGAAGAATGCATTTCTTCATGGGGACCTGGAAGAAGAGGTTTATATGGAGATTCCTCCTGGTTTTGATGATGAGAGAACATAAGGAAAGGTGTGCAGACTGAAGAAAGCCTTGTATGGGTTGAAACAATCTCCGAGAGCTTGGTTTGACAGATTCAGCAAAGCTATGATATCCTTTGGTTATCAGCAAAGTAATGCTGATCATACCCTCTTTATGAGGCACTCCAAGGGTAAGATCACTCTTCTCATTGTTTATGTTGATGACATAGTGATGACAGGGGATGATAAAGAAGAAATGGTTCGACTGAAGAAGCTCTTAACTCAGGAGTTTGAAATCAAGGATCTTGGAAAGCTACAATATTTCTTGGGAATTGAAGTTGCCAGATCAACCAAAGGGATCTTCATTTCTCAAAGAAAATATGTTCTGGATCTTTTGGATGAAACTGGTATGTTGGGATGCAAACCAGCAGATACACCCATTGAAAGTAATCATAAGTTACAAACAGGGACTGAAGGTGCAGTTGATAAGGGCAGATATCAAAGATTGGTTGGTAGACTTATCTATCTATCCCACACTAGACCAGATATTGCTTATGCAGTTAGCTTGGTGAGTCAGTTCATGCATGATCCAAGAGAATCTCATCAACAGGCTGTTTTTCGCATTTTGAGGTATTTAAAATCAGCTCCAGGAAAAGGTATTCTTTTTTCAAAAAATGGTCATCTAAGAATTGAAGCTTTCACAGATGCAGATTGGGCTGGATCTTTAGATGATAGAATATCAACCTCTGGTTATTGTACATTTGTGGGAGGTAACTTAGTCACTTGGAGAAGCAAGAAACAGAGTGTAGTTGCAAGATCAAGTACAGAAGCAGAATATAGAGCTATGGCTCAAGGTGTTTGTGAGTTGTTATGGTTGCAGAAGTTAGTAGCAGAGTTGAATTTGGCTAAAAGGGACCGACTATTTTTGTATTGTGACAACAAAGCTGCAATCAGTATTGCTCATAATCCAGTTCAACATGACAGGACAAAACATATTGAAATTGATCGACACTTCATCAAAGAAAAATTATCTGATGGTGTTTTAAGCTTATTTCATGTAACGTCGGACAAACAATTAGCTGATGTTTTTACAAAAGGACTCTGTAGTCGAGCTTTCCACGCCATAGTTTGCAAGTTGGGCATGTGTAATATCTTTGCACCAACTTGAGGGGGAGTGTTGGTTAATGTATTTTGTTAGATAATAGGTTGTAATTAAGGGTAGAATAGTAATTTTTTTTACTACTTGTATACCTATAAATATACCCTTGTATCATTATTTTAGGGTAATTTCGAGATAATAGAAAATCTTGAGTTCTCAAATTCTTCAAAATCAAATGGTTGAAGAATGTCATAACTAGTGCCAGTTTCTCGGCATGCAGAGTCAGAATGATATGTCGTAATTTGATCAATATTAGAGTCATCCTGCGACATCAAATGAGATTATTAGAGTAATGTTTGATGGGTGTCATTCATTAACTGACCTGTTGATTTTTCTTTGTGAGAGTTTTGGTTGCTTCTTTCTAAAGTAATGCTTTGCTGAGGATTTTTCTAGCTAATATTTCTATCCACTAGGGAATCGCAAAAATGCTTGAAGTCATCCTGGTAGATATGCTTCTTATAAGGTGTCGCTGAGATGCAAAAATTTATTCTGGCATACTCCTTGCTATCTCATGTCTAGTAATTCTTTGCTTTCAAATATGTTCGAATTGAAGCTTCTCTCACCTTGATGGAAGGTAATAGTTGCTCTGGTTTTCTTATAATTGATGGAGTAAAGTTATGCCTCTTTGGCGGGGTTTTGAGTACCCAATGTGGGAGATATTAAATGTCAATATACTGCTTATTGAATTTGGCCTTTCTTTTTTTTTTATTATTATTATTTAGTCATGTTATTGTCATTATCTTTATTTCTTTATGGCATGGTTATTTATAAGTTATCTCATTGATTACATGGAATTCATATTCATTTATTTTCCAATCAAAGAAAGCATGAATAATATGAGACATATAATGATAAAATAAATTATATACAACTTCGTTTTTATATACATAAAAAATTTTAATAAAGTAAACTCCCTAAATACAAAAATAATCAATCATTGTGAGGGTCCTGGCCCTAATGCCCAACAATAAGCTAGTCCTAATGGTGGTCTAAATGCTAGCGGCCTGGGAGGTCGGGCTGAAGCTATGGCCTAAGGTGCTAGAGGTGGCTACTCACTTACCTGCTCAAATACGAATCTGAGGCCTAGCAGCACTGATGTCAAAGGCTGCAGGATTTGTGATATCATGTCTGCCAGTCTCTTTGACCCATACCGACCCATACCCTACCTAAAGGACTGCTCGGCAATAGCTCTCGATATATCTCATCAAGTCTCCCCTCGAGTACCTGATGTACCTTCTTAACTACTCGTCAGTCCCAGTCACTGTTTTGTCTAGCTTTAGAGACCTTTATCTCAATGCGAGTTCCTTGATCTCTGAGTCGAGTGAGGGAGTCATCAAGCACTTGTAAGGACTCATCAAATATATGCCCTGCAGCCTGTATGTTCACTCTGAGGCTTTATACCTCTGTTTGTAATATCTAGACAGCTGCTGGTAGTGCCTGTAAGACTGCACAGCTATAAGTATGGTCCTCTGTGTCTCCTCTAATGCTACTAGCCATCTGAATGTCATCTAAAATAGTGGCTGAATGTTTTTATGCTGGAGATAACGAAACCTTTGGTAGAGGTGTAGTCGAGATGGATACCCCCAGAGGCCCTGTAAGGTGGACGAGTGGTAGAGGATGATGCTCCTCAGCATCTATAAGGGGAAAATCTCACAACTGGCTACCTTTGTTGTCTGATAAGAGATTTGAGACATACAGGTGTCTAAGGTGATCCACCCAAATGGTCGTGCAAGTCAATTTGCATATCAAAGGCATAATTAAAATCCAACTATGCCTTATAGGACTCCTCTACCTCATGAGGCTCATCTGCTCGGTCATCCCTACTAAGGCAGCTACTCTAGTGGCTCCTGAGGCTCTCCTGCCTAACCCTGATCATCTTGCCTCTCTCGAGTCTCGGGCAATGTAAGCAATCTGTGTCAGCCCTTCTATTCGTCTATAGGCTCTAGTCATGCTCATGGTAATAGCTGCTTGTAGGGTCTATGTACATACTCTTTAGAATAGGCTCTCCAAAATGGTCTTTGTCTAACCTAAGAGATAGCAGTAATCTAGTAATAACTCCTCCCACACATATTTGCATCTCTGGCATAGTGCTCACCCTAGTCAAAGTCACAATGATCTCATAGGTGATGTCTGTGTGATGGCCCTCTTGCTTCCATCACAAACTGGTAATACTGCTGAATTAACATTACCTAGATTCTCAGTGCGTCCGAGGTAAGAGGCAAATAGGACTCTCTGTAAGTATCTATAGATTTGGAGAGCTAACATCGTGCTATTCGCCTTGTCCGAGTCATAAACTGCTTCGGGCAATGTCACAGCCCTCTATCTATCCCTGTCCATCAGTCTGGGTGGCGTGACTATACGTGGCCCACTGGAAAGCCCCCATAGCCTCTGTGAATCCATGCCTGGTGATGTTATATAGTATCCCCAATGCTCTGAATCAAAATACCCCTTCTCCAGTGTCTGGTCACTGATACCTTCTATACCATAAAGTATCTAGAACCTCTCTAGTCATATTTGCATGTGTCCTGTAAGATGGGGGCAAAGAAATCGGTCCAGTCGGCATTGGCTAAAAGCCTATCAGCCTCCTATAATAAACTAAAGTCCTTAAGGAACTGTTTGGACATATATCGGCTTGCTCTGCACTGGACCTAACCCAGAGCTCGATATCTCATGGTCTGCTTGGGTATCATGTATGCCGATTCTAGCTAGAAAGGCTGGGATGCGCTGTTCTACAAGACATCCTGCAAAATTATTACATGTTAGTTTGTGTTTGACTTAAGTCACAAGCAAATCAAAATGTCAGAATCTATAAGAATTTTGATATCATTTAAACTAAATATTTACAACTAATTTACATAAGAAGTGTTTGACACATAATCCTACGTGAAAAACGAGGCAAAAACACACATTACACGCTTTACGAAAATTAATTTTCAATGGGCATTTCGACCAGGAATGAGACTGCCCACTGTATTAAAAGATATATTTAAATAACACACAGGCCTGTCATAGCCACTAACATAATCACAGCACTGCATTTCACGCTTTTTGAGAAATCTTGACAAAATTTCGACAGCATTCTGACTGAGAATGTGACTATCCCTGTATAAAAGACATATTCAAAATAACAGCAACACAACACGGGCCCTCGGGGCTGCCAAACAATAAAATTATCAACATTTCATGCCTTTTGAGAATGATAAAAATAAGAAAAAATTTGGCAGCATTCTGGCTAGGAATGACAATGCCTCCTGCACAAA
Source organism: Excoecaria agallocha (assembly GCA_037975025.1). Classification (NCBI taxonomy): domain Eukaryota; kingdom Viridiplantae; phylum Streptophyta; class Magnoliopsida; order Malpighiales; family Euphorbiaceae; genus Excoecaria; species Excoecaria agallocha. Next base: position 18,146 of record JBBPFJ010000541.1, read on the forward strand.
TAACACATTTAAATGCAAACAACAAGCCACGGGCCATTAAGGCTACCAAATAACACAAATTTGAAGTATTTATACTTATTGTAATAGCAAAGATAATAAAAATGCACCTAAAAATTTAAAGATTACATACATTATCTAAAAAATAGAATGCTATAGATTTATGTGCTCATACATAAGGTATTTTATAGTACAGCAGTATCATGCAAAGAAGGTTTGGTGTTTACACCATGTTACTTGAACTACGAGACATTATTTATTTTCAAACTAAGGAAACAAAGCAAAACAAAAAATACTACAAAATATAGATACAACAGTAAGTGCTCGCACCCATCGTGCCTAAAACTAAAGTTCTCTAGCCTAAGTTATATTCTAACTTAAGAAAAGACTAAAAGAAAGGGAAAAAATACAAAATTATTAAATTATGCTTACTTGGAGAAAACAAATAGAAAAGATATATAAAAGGCGAGAAGAAGCTATGCTCCCTGAAGTGCACCTCGCTTTCAGAAGTCTATAGGCATAAACGGATTGAAAATCAAACTTCGGATGAGGGAGAAAAGCTAGAAAAATCGTTGAGAGGATTTGTATGCCGAAAATCATGCGAGGGGATGGAAACCCGTCCTTCGCTTGGAAAATTAGGTCAAAATGACCATGATGCCCCTCTTTTTTAATTTTTTTTTCCGATTTTCCACATTTTAACTTCATTTTCTTCAATTTTTCGATCGTTTTCATTGATTTTCGATCGTTTCCATCGAGTTTTCATTCTCTATCCATCTACAATTAATTTATAAAATTATTAACACTCTTTTTATGAGTTACAATATTATTTTTACAATATTTACAGGTTTTAATTTCATTTTACTACATACAAGTATCCAGAAGTCCGAAATGCCCCTTAAATTTAGTCATTTCTCTGTGGAGCATTGATTTTTGTTCCAAAACATTCCAAATCCTCCAGGTTTGGATATTTAGGTCATCATACCTTTTAAATCACCTGCAAAATACAAATAAAGGTAGATGTACTAATATGTACTTGCAACGCATGGAACATGCAAATGTGTGACTTTTAGCCTTCTAGAGGTGAGAGACGGGCAATCTGTGGCTCACTCCTTATGAGGGACGGCTGTCCCTCATTACTTTTTTATAAATAGTACTTTATTTTTTTGGGTTTGGTGCCTTTGACTTTTTATCTTCTAGGAAGCTTTCATTAGGTATTCTTCTCTCTTCTTTTCTTCTTTTTTTTTTCCTTTCTAGTCTGTTTCTCTTTCAGTTATTTATTTTTTTTATTATTCTCACACTGTAAACTATTTAGAAATGTTGTAATTATGACTACTAGGCTTATGAAATTACACCGATTACTAGATGACTCAAAAACCTAGGAGGACCCCATTTTGGCTCTTTATTCGAGTTTGAGGTTCCTAAGAAGAACTTCTCCAGATAAACATCTTTTTCTGCTGGCCTCGATTTTGGGACCTGTGATTACATGTATTCCATTTCACTCATCAGGAGTTATGTCCTTTACCTGAGGAATTTACTACCATGGTGGGTGTCAGATTTGATCTCGATGCTCAACCCATACTTGCCCTCTCCTATGGTCAATTATCCCAGAGAGGTGGTTCGTGCCCTGGTTGTTCTTCCTTTTGAGGCCAGGGATTTAGTACCTCATAGGGAGACATTTCTATTGGAGTGGTTGATAAATGTCTTGACTGACTTCGATGACATTCCCACTTTTCATTCTGGTGTGGTACTGCTTTGCTGCCTTGTTCAATGTCTATTAATGCATGCTATTGATCCTATGACTGTAGATTATGGGTTATTCGGTGTTTTTGATGGTGTACATCAGGGCAATAATCCATTCCTTTGATTGGTGGGAGAGATAATCATTGGTTTGGATTACTTTCACTATAGGTCTTCTATTTAGTGTGGCTCTTCTTCATTCTTGACAGGCAGTCCTATGTTCCTTCAGGTGCATCCTTATTTTGTGAAGGTAGTATGCCCCTTGTGGGTTTTCATACTAGTTTTTTCTTATTTAATTACTCATCCTTTTGGATTTTACGCATTTTTATGCCTTAATTTTGCTTGAGATGAACCCAACTCACCCCAGCAGTTTTTTTATAAGTGCGGCTTTGTGAGAAGTTATAGCTATTGTTAGAGCCTCCTCCTCAAGTTAAAGTTACATAGACCTACCCCATGAGACATTGTCACAACTAGGCATCTTCAATGCGAGTTCTAGTCAGTTCAAGATGCAGTTGATTGGCCTAGTCGCTCAATAGACACTAACATCAAGTTCAGATGTCCCTGGTTGCCTATTACCTCTGTGGTCATGGATGGAGAGTGGAGATGCATTCCTCTCTGTGGACTTCATCAAGATACCTTTTATGTTTCTGCCAGTTTGGGGGTAAGTAAGACATTATTAGGCGTCCTCTGGGCTTTCGTGGAGTCATTCTCACTGCTCACTTTGTAATGGAATATTATCAGAGGATCTGGACTCAACTTCCTGTGAGGACTACTAGTTTTGACATGGGTGTTTGTGATTTCACTACCTCTAATTCATACACGCAGTGGATCACTAGTCCAGCTATCGACAACATACTTTTTTCCCTTGAAGCACCTGGATGGAGAGAGAGATATGATACTGATAGATTTGGATCAAACATTTTCATAGATGATGTTTTTGCTTTCTATGGAACATATGATAGAAAATGTTACTTTCAAATACTTAGATGGACATTTATGAATACATGCATGACAATTTATTTTTGATTTTGATACACATGGTCAGTATTTGACCTTATCTTAATGACACATATTATTCAATCTCAAAATAAAACTTTAAGAGTATTATAACTACTATCATCAATTAGCCCTCTTGGGTTTTCTTAATTGATTATTTTCTCTCACCCTTTAATTTTTTTCTGGGATACTTTTTTTCGGTTTTTACCTTGACAAGGTGCCCAATTTTAGTAAGGCCGTAGTTTTTTTGGTTTTCGACTCGCTGGGAATTTATTCTCTTCTTTTTCTCTTTTCATCTTTAACCATGGAACCTTTTCAATCTATCAACATTGATAGGTTCTCAAAACTCATTGCTATCACTGTCTAACAAAATAGCAGAGCCTTTGGATAATAGCTTTTTAAGTACAAAAGGTCCTCCCAACGTGGATCTAAATTTGCCTCGAATATCTGGAATTCCTGGCCTCATCTGTTTAAATACTAGGTCCTTTTCTTTCAAAGGGTGCTTTCTAACTTTCTTCTTAAATAAATGGGTCAACCTCTTCTGATAAACTTGATTGTGATAATATGCCCTCATTCTATCCTTATCAAGCAAATTAAATTGTGATAGTCTTTGCCTAGTTCACTTTGTTTCTAGTATTTCAGCCTCCAGAACTACTCTCAAAGGCTGATGCTCAATTTTTATCGATAACACTGCTTTTGTTCCATAAACCAAAGAGAATGGAGTGGTTGCTATTGAAGTCTTGGTTATGGTCCTATAATCCCATAGTGTGAAAGATAGCTTATTGGCTTAATCCTTGTAAGTCCGCACCATTTTCGCCAAAATTCCCTTTACATTCTTATTGGCTGCTTCAACTATTCCATTTACTTGAGGTTTGTAAGGAGAAGACTTGTGATGTTGAATCCCATACTTAATAAGCATTTTTTTGGTTTCACCAGAAAATTATAACCCATTTTCCAAGACCACATGATGAGGCAAGCTATATTTGCATATCGAATTCTTCTCAATGAACATGGCCATATCCCGTGTGTCAACCTTTTTGAAAGATTCAGCTTCTACCCATTTAGTGAAATAATCAATGGCCACTATGATAAATCTATGTCCGTTTGAGGCAGGCAGATGGATCATCCCTATAATGTTTATTCCCCGTGCAGCAAATGACCATGGCAATGTAAGGTTACATAATTCAGAAACAAGCAAATTCCTTAGATCCATATACTGTTGGTACAACTGGCACTCTTTGACATACTTAAAACAATCAATGTCCATCGTGAGCCAAAAGATGCCTTGCCTCATAATCTTTTTTGCCAAGGCTAATCCAGTCATATAGGCTCTACATACTCCTGTATGTACTTCCTTTATTACTTTCTTGGCTTCCTTTTTTTCCAAGCATCTCAGCTGGATTCCATCAGGCTATTTTTTTGTAAAGCACTCCTTCTACAATAGTAAACTAGGTTGATAGCTTACGAATCATTCTCTGGTCTTTTTCAGTTACCTCCTCTAGGAACACCAACTTTTCTAGGTAATTCTAGATATCATAATACCAAGGCTTTTTGTCATCTACCTCAACATCCATATTTTTTTCTTTTCAAAGCATGGCTTATCAGAACTCGAGATCAATACAGGCTTCATAATTATTCTCTTTGGATTGTCCTATATGGACACCAAGGTAGCCAAGGCATCTGCCAACTGATTTTCTTCTCTAGGCATATATCCAAACCTCAAACTGACTACTTAAAATCTCTATGTATCTAAGATAAGGTGAAAAGCATTCTTTCTTCAATGACCATTCACTCCTTACTTGGTAAATTACTAGAGATGAATCCCCAAGCACTTTTACAAATTTTGCCCCCTATAGTTAGTAAAGCTTCTAACCAAAAAGTGCAAGCTTTGTACTCTGCTTCATTGTTTGTGGCCTTGTATCTTAACTTCTTAGCTAATGGAATCATTTCTCCTTTTGGGATAATCAAGATCACTCCTACTCCTTCTCCTTTATTATTCATAGCTCTGTCGAAGTATGTCTGCCAACCCTGGACCGTTATGGCTGCTATGTTCTCATCGGGAATTCATAAGTCATCCTTCTCCTTCTAAAGGTTGATTAACTAGGAATTATATCACTGCTCTTCCCTTAAAGGTTTTCCTAGTGATGTATTATATGTCAAATTCTTGCAAGAGAATCAACCATCTTCCCATCTTTCTTAACAATGAAGGGGCTTTTTATAGGTATCTAAGGGATTCTGTTTAGCCACGGCTTGTATCTTGTGAAAATGAAAATAATGTCTCAAATTCTTGGATGCCCATATGACTTTTAGACAAGTCTTTTCAAACTCTACATATTTTGCCTCATAAGGGAGAAATTTCTTACTGAGGTAGTATACTGCGTACTCGATCTCGAAATCATCCACATGTGCCATCGTAGCCCCCACTGAATTGTCTTCTATTGCCAGGTACAAAATTAAAGGTTTACCTATTCGAGGCGGCCTCTACACTGGTGGATGTAGCAGATATTCCCTTATCATATCGAATGCTCTCTAAAAATCCTCATTCCAAACTACGGGCTAGTCTTTCCTGAGTAACTTAAAGATTGGTTCATAGATCAAAGTTAACTTGGCAATAAACCTACTTATGTACTGGATCTTGCCCAAGAATCCCCTGACTTCCTTTTCCTTTTAGGGTGTTGGCATCTCTCTAATGGCCTTTAGTTTGTCAAGATCTACCTTTATACCTTTTTGGCTCATGACATCACCTAAAAGCTTACCTGAAGTAACCCCAAATATGCACTTCTTTGGGTTGAGGTGGAGATTGTACCTACTAATCCTTTGAAGAAAATTCTCTAATGCCTCGAAGTGACCTTCTGTGGTAACTAACTTGATCATTATGTTGTCTACGTACACCATCACTTTCTTATGAATCAAATCATCTAAAATCTTAGCGGTCATTCTTTAATAAGTAGCACATGTATTCTTAAGCCTAAAAGGCATAACCTAGTAGGCATATGTCTTCCACTCAATTATGAAAGCTATTTTGATCCTATCCACTATTTTGTTTAAAATCTAATTGTACCCGACAAATCCATCCACGAAATTGTACATGGCATAAGCAGCTACACTATCGACCCGAACATCTATGTGAAGCAAAAGAAAGTCATCCTTGGGAAAGGCATTGTTCAAGCCTCTATAATCCACACAGACTCTTATCCTTCCGTCCTTCTTTGCTACAGGGATTATGTTTGCCAACCATGTGGGGTATTGAACTTTCATAAAGAACTTAGCCTTTATTTGTTTTCTAACTTCATCTTTTGCCCTTTCAGTCCATTTTGGCCTAAGTCTTCTAAGCTTTTGCTTTACCGATTTATACCTTGGATATGTTGGAATGGCATGTTCAGTGAGTTCTCGATCTATCCCTAGCATGACTTCATAGTTCTAGGCAAAGACTTTTTCATATTTTTTCAATATTCTCTCAAATTTTTCTCTCTCTTTAGTAGTTATGTCTGATGCCAATAAAATTTCTTTTGGGTTTTCTTTAGTTCTGAGATTAAATAAACCTCTATATGTTGAGTTAATGTCAAATATAAATGCTTTATGATCATGATCATACATATCAAAATCAAAAGAAACATTACATAAGTAAGCAAAATTATTTATCTCATTAATGTAATCAAAAAGAACAAATATTGTCTCCCTACCACCCCATAAAAAAGTTTAGGAATATAAACAACATCAATAAAAGTGTTTTCTTCAATCTTGTCAGCATTAGACATCGCTCTATCCTCTAAATCAGCTTTGGGTGATTCTTTAGCCTGTATATTTTCTTTGCCTTTTAGCTGAGTAGCAAGTAACTTCTCTGTCATGACTTCCTTCGGTGCTTTTTTATCTTAAGCTGAATGGTGCAACAAAATCTTCTCATCCCAAAACCCTCAACTGGTTTGATGATTCCTTATTCCTAATCGAAGACATCATTAAACAGCTCAAATACCGGCACTAGCTCACCCCTATCAATTGAGGCTCATTCTCCCCACAATAGAGATATAGGCTTGAAGCTGGTACAAAATTCTAAGAAATATGAGGAATTCCTTTTACTGCTTCTTTATCCTTACCCTTCTTTCTGGAGCTTTCAAACCCTAACCCTTTCTTATCCTTTTAACCCTTAGCAGCTACAACTGTCTGTAATCCTTAAGAATTCTTAACCAAACCAGTACCAGGCAAAAAATTCATCTTTTTAAGCATATTAATCACCTAAGGACTGTCAGGAAGGCTACCCTTATTTTCTTTATCATTAATAACTGCCATATGAAACTAGCTAAATGACTGTTTGGCTATTTCAAACACAGATACCTAGTTCTCCCTTGCTGCATTAATAGTGACCATCTGATCGTTATAGGAAAAATTAATCATCTGTGCAATATGGATGATACTCTTTCCAGCTTATGAAACCATGGTCTCCCGAGGAGTACATAGAAATTTTCTAGGATAGGCAAAACCACAAAATTGGCTTCGATCTCAATGGGTCCTATCTTTACTACAACCTTAAAGGTCCTAGCAGCTTGCCTTTCAAAGTTGTTATATATAGAAATTTCTTAGATCAGACCTATTTAGCATATTCCCATTCAACCCAAAAGCTAAAATTTCCACCAAAGATAGATATTAATGGACGATAAGCCATGTGCTTTCCATTAACCCGAGCTTTAATGTAGAGGGGATGATTATGACTTCTTCCTTCCATAGGCAAGTTAATATCAGAGTATACCACGTTCTCATCGGTTCCTTCCCCTAACAAATCTAGTAGCTCAGAGGGGAAAAAAGTGGTAGCAACAGTAGCTTCGCTTAAGGGCCTCCACCAATTGCTATTTTTGCGAAGGAGATTACCTTAGAAAATCCCAAATACATATCTAAGCTTGGGTCTTCTTTAGCTGCTTGATTATCTGATCATCCTTAATTTCCATCTCTGTTGGAATTGCAGTAGGAGTTGGGTACCTTTCGATTTCTGAGGCCACTATTCCATTCCTTGTGACTACTTTAACTTCCTTTTCTTCCTCTGATTCCCATTTATCCTCACTGGCTGAGCTCCAGATATCAATGGCCACTAAAGTCTCTTTATCTTCACTTTTTGTAGGAGTATCCCAACAGTCAATCATAAAAACTGGTCGATTTTCCTCAATTGGCTTTCTTGCTTTGGTGGCAAAATGAGTAATAGCCAATTACTCATTCCCATATAGATCTTTTATCACATACCACTCAGCTAAGCTAGACCTAATCATGTACACTGGAGTGGGTATAACATTGTATCCTCCCTTTTTCTTCTTATCTGTCTTTTCAAGGTCTGAAATTTGCATGTTATTTACCATGTCTTGAATTTTGTTCCTCAGAGTGTGGCAATAATCGATCAAATACCCCGTGTACTGATGGTATACATATTATTGATTTCCTTATAGTAGGGGAGCCCCTGATCTTTATGGGCCTTGACGGTAATAACTAAAACTTTCTTTCTTTAACCAACCTATTAAACACCCAAGATAGCAATTTCCCTAAGTCAGAATAATGCCTCTCGTGGCTAGCATCTATAGTTGACACCTTTGTGGTCTTTTCAATTTTGTTTTGCCCACTACTATTTCCAACAACCTTGTTGCTGCCAAAATTCCTTCTTGCATTCTCGCTACTTACCTTCCTGGCTAAATACTCTCCTTTAGCTTTTATAGCTATATCCTTCAAGGACTCCTAGTATTTCAGACCCTTCATCTTTCAACAATCTCTCAAGTATGGACTTGCATTCTAGATAAATAACCTGATCTGATAAGCTATATTAGGTTTTCTTTTCATTTTCATGACCCTATTCCTCCATCTGTTGAGATATTTGTTGGACTCATCATACTTCTATTGTAGTAACTCAAGGTCTCTCAGGATGACTTCTATCCTCCTACCACAGTTGTACTAATTGAGAAATTCCTCAGTTAGCAAGTCCCAATCCTCCTTAGTTTACCTATCTAAACCATGATACCAGTCTATCACAAGCATAGTCAAACTCAAGCAAAAGTATTCCACTTTCTGCATCTTGGATAGGGTGGTCCCCTTCATGATCAACGTGTACTCCTTGATATGTGCTGAAGGGTTTGAGGTACCATTAAACCTTAGTAGATCCGGCATTTAGGCAATGGTTTATCTCCATCCAAATCTTTATCTTTAGGGTTCATCCCCCTACTGATAGACAATAGTCTAGACATGGCTTCGATCTTTTTTTTTCATCTTTTTGAAAGTTGGATCCTCAATACTAGGACATCTTATTCTCATAGTCATTATTGGAGGGACATAGTCTTCATCCTCCTTCTTTATAAAAAATCCTCAGGATCATACCTCTTCTCCCTCTTAGGTGGATCTCGAAGCACAGTAGTATAAGCCATGGCAGCATTCCAACATACGTCGGCTCTGCTATCTCGCGAGCGGGTGCTATAGGTTGAGTTTTAGTGTTAGGTGTTACGAAAGCCATTATTCCACCAATTATAGCTAACATCCTCTCCTCAAATTCTTGTAGGCATCTATTCGGCCCCTTATCCAAGTCATCCCTCACTGTTGAAGGCCTAATAAGATTGACATTTGCCCTTTACCTAAAAAATAAAAACCTAATGGTGGTATCATCGGTAACTCTCTTAATCGCATTTCCCTTTCGGTCCCATTAACTTCATCGTTTTTAAATTTTGAACTTCTTTCCTGACTGGAACCTAACTTATAACTGACTTCTGACCAGTTCTGAACTCAAATCTAACCCACATCTAATATCAGTAGATTGGATATAGACCTTCGAACCAGGTGTCCGTCTGACCCTCTAGACCACCTAGATAAGTCTATGATGGATATAAAAATTAGAGGTTAGGAATGATGCATGGTGAATGATATATGGATAGGGCATTTACATGATGAATGAATGCAATGCATGGTTTCGTTAGACGCCAATCACAAGTACAACAACAACCTTCCAACCTTATTACTCCTACACAGGAGGTCGTGTAGTCTCTTTCCTAGGTGGGCTTAGCTTATAGGTCAACAGGGTATCTAATGGATGCACATGATACACGATAAAAAATCTGTAGTATAACCTCTCTACTTGAAAGCACAGGCATATGGGTCTTGACCATTATGTATTTTAACTAACTTCTACAGATCAAGTTAGGCCCACCGGGGCATGGCAGCCTTTGACTGGTACTATCCTAATTTATATGAATTTGGTCAATACATAAAGGTCCATATAGCAAGCAAAAGTTATTATGGATATACAACCTAGGGGAACTTGCTATTGTCATTACATGGCTTGAGTCAAGGGTGATGAAACTTTAAGGCTATCCAAGTATGGTCCCTACCAATAGGTCTAGCTCATTATGAGTATAAAGACCGATGGGTTACCATTTCATATACCATTTGGTACTAGACTTGGCTGCTGGGTCTTTTTAACACCTCCCTATATAAGTGAACGTAGGGCATGCTTCAAAATACCCAGATAGAGACTAGTGTTCAAGATATCCCTCTTATTAGGTATTTTGGTTAGGTGTTAATTTATAATCAAGTTCTAAAATCAATCCCCTCTCCTCTTTCACATGATGTATTTTACGATAAAATTAAGTAAACACCCTATTCAAGTAAGTAAAGCAGCGAAAACAAAAATAAACCTACTAGATTATTACAAAGGCAAATTGTCCCAAAGAATAATTCAAGGTAAAATCATTATACATACATAAAACGGTCCGTTAATTTAATTTGGAAGCATTGACTTTCTCATGCATTTTTACAAAAAGCATTTATTATATTGTGTGATTTTGAATTAAAAAAAATTAGACATTGGTCCATCTTTTGTAAAAAAAAACCTAATTTATTTGCTAGACAGCGCTTTAGATGTCTTTTTATTTTAACGTGCTTAAAAATCCATTTTTTAATAACTATTACAAACCTGAGAAATAACATATCCAAAAAATAAATAACCAATAATAGTAAAAATAAATAAACAAACAATGCCATAATAAATAAATGAAATAAAATCTGACATAACCGGGAAGTAGAGATGGTGACCGATGTAGGAGCATGACTTCCATGCGAAAAACCATAAGCCCTCCAAAATAATAAATATAATGATTACTCAAAAGAATCACACAAGATAAATAAATTAGCATTTACAATAAAATAATTATATACTTATTTATACAAACAGATTAATTATAGGTACAAGAATACATGTACAATAACAAAAATACATCAAATAATGCATAAATATAGTAGGAAATAAATAAGTGATTCAGAAATATATAGAAGCCAAAAATACATGCAAAAATACCATAAAATACCCCCAGGGACAGCCAAAAGGAATTAGGGACGGCTGTCCTTCAACCATCTTCCCGTTTGTCACATCTGGAATAGAACAAAAAGTGTAAAAACATGGCAAAAATGCAAAAAATCATACAAACAAGCTTCTAGCCCTACATATGTAATATTTAAGCACTAAATCATACCAAAACATATTAAAAATACATTATATTATATCAAAATTATAGAATATATAAGAAAGGAAAAAAAAAAGCTTTACATATACAACAATGGAGACACCTCCATAAATCTACCATGCCTCTAGCATATTTAAATGAATTAAAAATCAATCATACTCAGATAAAACATGCATAGTATTCAGATATAACAATTAAAACGAATCAAATCAATGTTCAATAATCATGAAATCATGAGAATGAATTGTAAAAAGAAAGAAAGTAGGAATGAACTTAGAATGTTACCCTCAAGAGAAATTCTGACTTTATGAACTATGTAGTCTTGATCTCTACTCTGAATCACACTCTTTGAATCTTAAAAGAAAGTATAAAATTCATTGTGTGTGTTTGAAGAAGAATTGCTAGAGTAAAAACCTTAGATAGATAAGAAATTAATTTTCTTTTTCTTGAATGGTTGCTCTCAAGAATAATGATTCCTTTCCCTCTCAAAACCCTAGATTTTTGTTTTCATATCTAAAGAAGAGTTCTAATCCAATTCTGACTCAAAATTGCCAAATCTGGAGATCAAATACCTTAAATCTGGATCCATTCTTTTTACAGATAAACTTCCTCTTTTGAAAATCCAGGAAAACATGGGAAATTTTGGGTTTTAAGCCAGGGACAGGTGTCCCTCAATGAGGGGCAGCCATCCCTCATTACTAAACCTCGATTTTCCAAAAACACCATTGGTTTACTCTGCACAGGAGAGAGGGGCCCAAAGATTGCCACCCCTCAAGTAACAGAAGGCCGTCTGTCACCACTAAAAGTCTAAATTAAGGATTTTTAGCATATTTTGTTAAAACACTTGGAAATATTTGAAAAAATTTAGAAAATTATGAAAATCTTTAAGAGAAAATGATAAATTCACTATCAGAGCTTTGAAATCCGAACATGCTATCAGTAATATACTATTTTCTCATCATTGGGTAACCCTGATCTAAGTTACTTCAGGTCAAGGTATCTACAGTCACCATCAGTTTATCGATGTGTCAACCCTTGGCTGGTTAGTTACCATTAACTTGTCAATGTATTAATCCTTAGCTAACTGTTTGATTAGTGCCAAGGAACCTATATTGATCGAAGTTTTCCTGTGCCATTAATTTAAAAAGGACTAAACGAGCGGATCAAGGATCATTTGGTTGGAGCTACCTCTTTACAAGTAGTAAGTTATTATTAGCTTGTCCAAATAGCTATTAAGGTAGTCTGAAGTGGTAAAGAAGGAAAGAAAATAGAGAAGGGGTTTTGCGAAGGGGGTCCATTGTTAAGGAAAAGGCCTCGTACTATATCGAAAATCAACCGTCTGAATGTATAAATGGTATTTCTACCCATGGTAGATGGTGAAGGCTATCTTCACCATCTAAAGCAAGTAAAGATGCACCAATAGGGCAAAGGGATGAATAAACACCTAAATGTCCTCATTGTACTAAAAGTCACTAGGGCACTTGTACGTTGTTGATGGGTGCCTGTTTTAAGTGTGGCAGTAGTAATCATTTTGTAGCAAATTATCCGATGAGATAAGAGCAAGGGGAAACATAACAAAGTAGTAGAGAAGCTGCTAATGCACCACCCATGCCTAGATTTAACAAGGTAAATAAATGAAGAGTAAAAATGATAGATAAATGAAGAGTAAAAATGACAGAGGAAATGGCAAAAGAATGAATTGACCACAATTGACTAAAATGACATGAAATAAAATAACAAGTCTTCCAAATTCAAAAAATAATACACTGATATTAAACCTTTCTTATAGGTGCCAAATCCCTCTTAAGAGGCATATATTTTACATCTCACAGACAATTGTCACACATAAAGCCTTGATGATGATGGATTTTCTTATATTGGAGACACAATCATGGGAAAGAGTCAAAACCTATAGTAGACATATTGTTTTCTTATGGGATAGAAAAACTTGTTGATAATATCCAAACTAAATCAGATAAGGTATTCATGAATGGGGAATGATTAGAAGTCTATAATGATTCTCCTTCCTTTGTACTGCTCTAAGACACCTGTGGCATTACAAGGAATGACCTAAACAGGTTGAAATAAAAAAAGATGCACAACAAAGAGAAGTGCAAATTTTTTTGACTCTGGAAGGATATTGTCACCTGAACAGATTGAAATCAAAAGAGATGCACAGCAATGAGAAATGCAGATATTTTTTGACTATACAAGGATTTAAAAGAGATGGTCATAATCCTTCCCACCTTCTTTGGACAAGGGAATTAGCGAACTGATGGGAAGGTTTACAAAGTGAAATACTCACCAGTGATTAATCTACATGGTTAAAGAAAAAGTGAAATACTTTACCAGTGATTTATCCATATAGCTGAAGACAAAGTGAAATACTTCACTTGTGATTAATCCACAGGGCTGAAGACAAAGTGAAATACTTCGCCAGTGATTGATCCACATGGCTGAAGACAATGTGAAATACTTCACCAGTGATTGATCCTCATGACTGAAGATAAAATAAAACTCATAACTAGTGATTAATCCACATGGCTGAAGCTAGGATCACAATATAAAAACTAAAGCACACTGAAAGCCAATATCACAGTATCACATTAGAGCACACTAAAAGAGGGATAGTCCAAAGGCTATTTTAACTTCCAATGATAAGGGAAAGAATTATGCTATAGTGTCTCTAATGTAGATCTATAGATGGAAAGCAAGCTTCTGAGTTCACACGATCAATGACTCCTCACAAATGCATATTTCCCAAAAATTCTCCAACAAGAATATTGATTCAAAAGGCATAGGCATGCCTACAAATGGCATCAGCCATTCCAACATCAAGATCAAACATGCTAACAGATGGCATCAACTAATCAACCATCTTACTTGATTCTGTATGCCGATAAGCTAGCTCCAATCAAATAAAAGCAACTCGTCTTGATTCTGTATATCAATAAGCTAGTGCTAATCAGACAATCAACTAAGGGTTAACACATCGACAAGTTGATGGTAACTACCCAAGCAAGGGCTAAAACTTTAACAAGATGATGGTAAATACCCAAGCAAAGACTAACTGCCTCAATGGTACGTGTTTTAAATCAATCAACTAAAGATTTGCTGCCTCAAGTACTCATCTTTTATTTTTTTACTCTGAATTTTAGCTCACTTAGGCACTAGTACACAAATTTCCCAAAATTGAGGGTAACTGTAGACACCATGACCCGAGATACCCTAGGTTGTTAAATAAGGAAGAACCATTTATATTTCTAATAAAGAGCACGAATCACGAAGTTTTAGCCTTGATTCCCTTATATCTATAAATGTTTTATGGGTTTCAACTTTGATTTTCCAAGAGTCTTAAAAAAATTCAAAAATTTAGAGTTTTGGCTTCTGATAGTGGCAGACAATCGTATGTCATGAAAGGATGCCTGTATGTGGCTGTTTTCCCTTAATTCAAGTCACATTAAGGGTATTTTTAAAAATTTTAGGGAATAGTATGACGGACTGTTGTCTGTCATATACAGAGGCCCGTCTATGAGGTTATTTCCAAATTTTCCATATTTTCCAGTTTTGAAAATCTTGATAAAGATCAGATTTTTGAGGATCTAATTTGGGATGGATTTTAAAGGACTAAAGCTTCCAATTCTGGGGAATTAGAGTTAGAGTTGATCTTTAACTTTTCTCCAAGTATTTAAAAAATCTAGGTTTTTCAAAAAGGGAGATTCTCACTTAGAAAAGAGAGGCAGACTTTTGAGGAAGAGAAATTTGATTCTATGTTCTTGAAAGTAAAACCTCAAGCAATTGTTCACACCAAATAAACATCTTTTTCTTTATTTTCAAATTGGAAATCAAGGTTAGAGGCCTAGGGCGCACTTTCCAGAGTCACATAATCATAGTTCCAAATTGGTATATAATGGACCAATGAATTGATGTATGGTTAGATTCATACATCAATTCATTGGTCCATTATATACCAATTTGGTTTTGTCGCAAAATTACTATTCATTTGGTCAAAAGTTACTATTCATTTGATAAAAAATTTGACAGCATAACGGCTATAATTTTAATATATCCCTCTTGCAAAAGTTCAAAACACACTCTTAATATTCAATCATTCGACTTCAATAATCTAAGCAACAACACAAATACTTTTATATTTCATCACATTCATTACAAACATATACATATATACACATACTTTATTTTGCCATTCCATTAGGTACATATACATGCCATAAGTCATAATATATACAAAACCTTTATTTCAAGTAACATACATACAAAAGTAATAAATATCACTTCTACATCAAACTCCTTCTTTGAATCATTGTACTTTTATGCTTGATTACCTGTCCCTGCACGTAGCAAACAACTATGCTTTAAGCATAAAGCCTAATGTTGGATACCCAACTAACAAATTTCACTAAAATTTATATATTTTGATTAGCTTTTAGTTTCATTATTTTTCTTTAATGAATCACTTTATTTATCTTAATTACATATTTTTACACTATTTTTCACAATTCTCACTTTCATCCGTAAATATGACGTGAAATTTACACTTTTATCCCTAAAGTTCTCAATTTTTATCAAAATTGCATCTATTTTCCCATCTGTTGTCAAAATTACATTTAGAAATCATCTTCCATCAAAATGACATCTAGGTCCCATCTTTTGCCTAAATGAAATCTAGGTCCCATCTTTTATCTAAATGACATCTAAGCTCTATCTTTTACCAAAATGACATTTAGGTCCTAATTTTTGCTAAAACTACCATTTTGTCCCTAGTTTCTTGCTAGTAATCATATTTCATCAAACATTTTACATTTCCAATTCATAAATTGCATTTCCTTTCATTTTAGGCCTTAAATTCATTTTTTTACCAAAATTACAATTCAATCCCTAATTTCCATTTTTATTCATTATTACCTTTTTCTTACATTTATCACCATGCGATTACTATCTTAGTTTTGCCCTAGTAGTATATAATGGAAACAAAACCCTCGAACTGCATATGCAAGACGTGGACCCCACAGGTCCAAGACTACGTACTTATCATTTTTCTCTCATTTACTCGACCTTTCTCATTCTTTTCTCATATTTATGGAGTGAATCCGCCTTTGGACCACTTTTACGAGTCATCATGACTCACTACTACGTTAAGTATTCATATGGCTGGCCAATTATATCCTATGCTTCTGGTTTCGCTTCTACATACTAAAGGCAAAACTACTTTAATATTATTCACACAAAATATATATTATTTTCATAATTTCACAAATTTTCACATTATGTATCACTTTTATTTCACTCACCATGTATCATTCTCATTAATTTTATACTGTGACATCATTCCATGAATTTGATCATCATGAAAACATAAATTAAACCACAAACACCATTGGGCCATAATTAGTAACACAATATATGAGTTTTTTTTCATGCCATACATGGCTTATATAATTTTTTTAGGATATGAATTACTCAAAATTAACTTTAATTCAACTTAAACAACATTCATTTCATCAAAAATCACACTAATACCATTCAACCACTATTATGTCCCATATGTATAAATTTGTTTAATTCACCAAACACATTCCCACCATATTTTTCATATATGTTTAACATGATTATAGCCTTCAATCAATTTAATTCATTACCTAACCTTAATTTCATATATTTACATAATAGTGCTCAAAACTAATGTACCACTTTTAATCATGCTTTCATACATTTGACTTCACATATCTCATTATTTATCACTAAGTTATGTTAATTTACTATTTTATCAAATTATGTACCCCATTACATGCATGAACCCTAAGTTACATAATAGGTCTTAATTCCATTTTCATACTTTTAATCATTCTTTTATGTAATTTTTCATGAGAATTCCATTATTTGACATATAATTTCATTAATCTACTATTAATTTGAATTTAGACATAATATACACATAGAAACCTAATTTACATAATCTAAGTTTTCATGTAATAAGTTAGCTTAGGTATTCACATACCTTAATTCACTTGGTTTTCATCAATTCTCCTTTTCTTTTACTTTTTTTTCTTTCTTTTCTCTTCGTCCTATTCTTATTCTCCACTTGAGTGAATTTCTCTCACTAAAATTCTTCACTTTCCAAGTATATTTTTGCTTCAATCCTTCCTTTAAGATGGAGAGGATGACTTTTATGGTATCTAGGTGAAATTTAGGTTGAAAATATGGTAGGAATTGAAAGCTTAAAGAAATAAAATGGTGGGAGGAAACCATGGAAGAATTCGAGCAAGTGAGGAAGGTGGACAAGATGGTTGATTTTTGGAGAGATCTGTAGAAAATTCTGCACTTCTCCATTTTTTCTTTAGTAGATTTAAATGGAGGGTCAAGATTAAATCATTTACTATTCTATCTAATGGCTTATATAATGCCACTTGTCATCCTCTCATTAACTACTTGTTTTAATTATTATTTTACCTCTGAAATAAGTTAAAATTATGTCAAAATATAAACTAAGGCATGTTTAAAATTTTAGATCAATCCAACCTCATTTCGATATACTTCTGACTCTAGAGGTAAAATTTCATCAGTCCGAAATTCAAAAATTTAAGGTTGTCAAAAAAAATATTTTTTACTTCCAAATATTTATTGGGATTATTTTTAGTAGATCCATGCAAACGTAATAATTTTCGAAGGTCTATGAAATATTTTCGGGCCAGTTAAAGTTTAGTCAAACCCTGATACTATCCTGAATTTTTTTTCTCTTTCCAGTTTGAAGGCTTATTTAACCTCAATTTTACCTCAATTATACCACTGAACTCGTCATGGATTATACTCTCCAATGGTGGTGTAAACTTTTTGCAAGCTTCGAGTGGTACTATTCACTCTGGTGTTACTATTCACCTCAAAAAGTATTATTCTAATGACCCAGATTGTGAGGGCATCACATTTCTTTCCCACTAATTAAAAATTTCATCCTCAAAATTTAACTAGATTGAATAACTGAGGATACTGCAATTTCGCCACTTCTTCTAGTTCGCACATGGTTTTTTGAACGTTGTGAAGAGTCCAGAGTACTTTTACTAAAGGTATTTGTTTATTCCTTAACTGGCTCACTTCTCTAACAATGATTCTGACTAGTTCCTCATTATATGACAAGTTAGGTCTCAACTACACTTCCTTTGGGCTGATAATATGTGTTGGATCGAACCGATAATGATGTAACATTAAGATATAGAATACATTATGGATCCATTCTAGCTCGAGTAACAGCTTCAACCTATAAGCCATTAGTCCCACATATTGTACCACTTTATATGCGCTAATAAACTAGGGACTCAACTTTTCCTTTTTGCCAAATCTTATAATTTTCCTCTCAGAGACACCTTCAAAAAAACTTTTTTCCCCACTTCAAATTCTATATCTTTATTTTTCAATTCTGCATATGATTTTTGGCAATTAAAAGCTACTTTCAAGTTATTTTTTATGATTTGCACTTTTTCTTTGGTTTCTTTAATCAAATCTAGTCCCACTAACTTACTTTTACTAAGTTATGTCCAGCATAAGGGTGTTCTACATTTTCTTTCATATAGGGCTTCATATGGAAACATCTTTATGCTGGCTTGATAATTGTTGTTATAAGCAAATTCTGCTGATGGGAGATACCATTCCCAACTGCTACCAAACTCCAACATATAGCTTCTCAACATAGCTTTTAATACCTATATCCATTTGTTTGTGGATAAAAGGCAGTGCTATAATGCAATTTAGTACCCAGTGCTTCCTATAATTTCATCCAAAACCTTACAATTAAATGGGGATCTCTGTCTGATATGATGGAGAAGGAAACTTCATAAAGCCTGAAGATCTCATTAATGTATATTTTTACCAATTTCACCAATAATCCACTCTTATAGGTAGAAAATTAGTAAGCTTCATTAATCTATCAAATTTCACCCAAATGGAGTCATGTTACCTCCTAGTAAGAGGTAATCTGATCACAAAATCCATAGTAGTCATGTCTACTTCCATTATGGTATTCCTATAGGTTGTAACAATCTGAAGGGAGCCTGATGTTTTACTTTTACCTGCTGACATATTAAGCATTTGGCAACAAATTTTGTTATTTCCCACTTCATACCAGGCCACCAATAATGAGTTTTCAAATCCTAATACATTTTGGTGTTACCTGGATGCATGGCATATTTGCTACTGTGGGCTTCTGCCCTAATATTCCTTTTCAATTTTGCATCATTCGGCACATAGATTCTCCCTTAATAGTATAAACATTCATCATTTCCCAAGGATTAATTATCATCCTTCTTTTCATGGATCTGATTAATAATTGAAGCTAACCGCTCATCTTGTCTCTGTGTAGCTTTAACTTGTTGTAAGAAGTCTGGACTAGCTTGTGTTTTTGCTATAATTGCTCCTTTTTGTGCCATCGCGAACCCGATATTCATAGCCCTTAAGGCTATTCAAACAACACAAACACTTTTATATCTCATCACAAACATAAACCATCAACCTATACATATATACACGTACTTTACTTTGACATTCCATTAGGTACATATACATGCCATAAGTCATGATATATATAAAAACTGTTTCAAGTAACATACATGCAAAAGTAATAAATATCGCTCCTACATCAATCCTCCTTCTTTTAATTGTTATATTCCATTACTCGATTACCTGTTCATGCGCACAACAAACAACTATGTGCTAAGCATAAAGCCTAATTTGGATAGCCAACTAATAAATTTTACTAAAATTTATATATTTTAATTAGCTTTTAGCTTTACTATTTTTCTTTAATTAATCACTTTATTTATCTTAATTACATATTTTTACTCTATTTTTTACAATTCTTACTTTCATCCTTAAATTCAAAGCGAAATTTATACTTTTACCCCTAAAGTTCTCATCTTTTATCAAAATTACAACTATGTCCCCATCTTTTGTCAAAATTATATTTAGATCTCATCTTTCATCAAAATGACATCTAGGTTTCATCTTTTACCTAAGTGACATCTAGGTCCCATCTTTTACCTAGATGACATCTAGGTCCCATCATTTACAAAAATGACATTTAAGTCCCATTTTTTGCCAAAACTACCATTTTGTCCCTAATTTCTTCCTTTTAATCATATTTCATCAAACATTTTACATTTTCAATTCATAAATTAAATTTCCTTTCATTTTAAACCTTAAACTCATTTCTTTTACCAAAATTACAATTTAGTCCCTAATTTTCATTTTTATTCATTATTATCATTTTCTTCCATTTATCACCATGTGATTACTACTTTAGTTTCGCCCTTAGTAGTATACAGTGGAAATGAAACCCTCAAACTAGATAAACATGACGTGGACCCCACAGGACGAAGACTACATACTTTTTATTTTCACTCTTTTACTTAACTTTTCTCATTCTTTTTTCATATTTACGGTATGGATTTGCCTTTGATCCACTTTTGTGAGATGCCATGGCTCGCTATAGCAGTAAACGTCCATATTGCTACCAATTATATCCTATGCTTCTGGTTTCGCTTTTAGATACTAAAGGCAAAACTACTTTCATATTTTTACACAAAATATACATTATTTTAACAATGTCACATTTTTTCACATTATGTATCACTTGGATTTCACTCACCATGTGTCATTCTCTTTCATTTATCATGTGACTAAACAGTAAATTATACATAAAAGATGTCATACATGTAACTAGATAATAAATAAATTGAAAAATGTAATGAATAGATTAGTAAAGGATAAAAACATAATTACGTGAGAAATTAGGGGCAAAACTATAAATTTGCATTGAAAATGTGATTAAAATAGTCAAACAAGCAAAAAGGGGCCAGATCGTAAATTAGAAAAAGTTTTAGGAACCAAACTATAATGTACCACTTCATTAATGAATAGAACAACTAAACTGTAAATTTTACACTTAAAATGGAAAAAAAAAAAGTCAAAAGAAACAAGAAGGATCAAAATTGAGGTTAAATAAAGTCAAATATGATGAAAAGAAAGTTTAGGGACCTAATGATAATTTTTCACTTAAGTAAAAATTATGTGAGATTAAATGAGAAAAATAATTAAAGAAAGGATTAAAAGATAAATTAAGACAATAAGAGAACAAATTTTAATTTAACTAATTATAATTATAATTAGGGGTGAAATAGTAATTTTACTTGTTATGGTTATTAGACGAAATTTTAAGTAATTGTATCCACCACTAGGCAATAACGTTGCTTAGCGCGTAGTTTGTTTGACTGCACACAAGGACAAGTAATTGAAGACTTCACAAAAGAGAAGTGAAGTGACATGTACATGTAATACTTTTGTAGATGTGGATTGTAGACATATTATGTATTAGACTTTTGATAATGGGCATGTAATATATTATGTTGTATAACAGATGCTAATTAGTAGTGAACAGATGCTATGATATATACATGGATGATGTTTATGTGATTGTGTTTTGATAATGGTTTGTGGTTGGTATTAGAAGTGCTATAATTGCCATTGGAGTACTGGAGGTGAAGGTTGCTTTTTGGTAGCGTAATTTTGTCAATTTGAATTACTTTGCATATTTAAAATTAAATTGAATTTCCTCTAATTTTTTTTAATTTTATGTTATAAATTTTAAAAGATAACAAAAAAATATTGGTTAATCAAACCGAAAAATTGAAATCAATGAACTAGTTAACCGAATGTAGCAGACTATTAATGAATAGTGATTTTAAAAAATCGATGTTAATGGACTAGTTAATTTTTTACTCATAGATCAATTAATCGATTCATACTCACATCTAATTACATGACCAATGTATATTGGTTATATTGATTATCCGATTAGATAGTGCATAGCATGTGATGTACCGCATATTGCTTATCGAATTATCACTAATAATTTTAATTTTTTTAGAAAAGAAAATAATATTAGCTCTATCTTGTTTGTAATGGGAGGTGAGGTTTAGGATTTTATTTTGTAGGTTGGAGACTCTTTTTCTCTTCACGCGTTTAGAGAGACTAAACTTCATTTATGGTAAAAGTCCAATTCCAATCTTAGCCCACAGAGCCTCATACCTAGAAGTGAGAACTGCAAACGAAATGATAGCTCAAATTTGTCATAAATTGAGTGAAAAGAGGTTCTCCCACAAAAAAGACAAGATATAAAGGGCGAAAGAATGTTACTTTAAATTGTCTCCTTGCCAAAAATTCATTATTAATAAATTTCGATTCTACTTTTATTTATGTCTTTTTTTTTTTTTTACTATAACCAATTTCAATTGAGTTTGACATTTTATTATATGTCTTATTTATTTTAATATTTTTGTTTTGAATTGATTACTTAATTAATCATAACCTTATCACATTTTCTTTTTGTAAACATCAGCATTTTATAACAAAAAAAGCGAATTGGTTTCTTTTTTCTTACACATATTAAGAAAAAAAATTAGATGACATAATTGAATTAATGAATTTTTCCTAATAAATCCTTACATTGATTGGAAGAATATATTAGTAAAGTGAAAAATTAATAACTTATTTATAGATTGCCATACACATTAAATACAGAAGTATTAAATATTTAACAAATTAACTATAATGATCAATGGAATATAGTTGGAAATAAATAAAAAGATGAAGAGAGTAACAATTCCAATAACAATAATAATAATAATAATAATAATAATAATAATAATAATAATAATAATAATAATGGACGGTGGAAATGTTATGTTGTGTTTGATCTCCGATTAGGCGATTCCCTTGAACCTTACGCTCTAATTCTTTCTAAGGGTCCCACACAGTATGTCGGGAAATGCGTGACGTGCGGGAAAAAATATATGAACACACACAATCACCCTATCAGATAATTATTTGCCCATACACTGATATTTCTCTCGTCAGCCGTTGGATTCTCTGATGTCCCCGTCAGATTCTCACGTGGTGGGTCCCTCCCTCCTCTGACCTTTCACGAGCGGGTTTTATTTAGTGGGTCTATCCAATCATTCCTTGACACGTTCACCTTCTAACTCTTGCGGTTCCGTTTGTCTCTCTGACGTTGCGCCCCTATTGGACTGGAATTTAATTCCTAAGGCTACATTAGCTGACACGTGTCAGTCAAGTTTTCTTCAAGTTTGCTTGAAAATCAGCTCGGTGGGATTTCTTGAATTTTTGTCAATAATGGAATAAAAATAATTAAGACAATCAATAATTGTGAAAACTGTACTTCGAAAGTACTCAACATATTTAAAAAAATTTATTTTATAATACATAATATTTTAATATAATTAAAATACATTAATTAATTTTTA
This sequence comes from Excoecaria agallocha, assembly GCA_037975025.1. Taxonomy (NCBI): domain Eukaryota; kingdom Viridiplantae; phylum Streptophyta; class Magnoliopsida; order Malpighiales; family Euphorbiaceae; genus Excoecaria; species Excoecaria agallocha. The sequence continues at coordinate 41,682 of JBBPFJ010000541.1, forward strand.
TTAAATATATTTTTAATTAATTTAAAAAAAATAAAATTTTATTAATAAATATAATTAATATAATAAGGATAACAAAATATTTTAATAATGAAGTAATTATATTTTTTAATTATTGTACATTATTATCAAACATCATCTATTTTAAAGCATATAAAGTATTATAGTATTTTTCACAACATCAATTAACATTAATACGCATGCATTAAATTAATATTTTTATATATTACTTTAAAATAAAATATAAATTTTATTTATTAATAATAGTTAAACTTATAATATAATTTAATTTTTTTAATAAAATTAAAATTAATTAAATTTAATAATTTAATTTTAATCACTTAATTTAATATTAAATTTAAATATATTTATTATTTATTAATTTTAGCACAAATAATAAAAGTGACAGGTAAAAAAACGAAGATAGTATTAGATAATTAAAAGCAATGTTATTAAAATTGGACCAAATAAAAAATTAAAAAGGCAAATGATTTTTGGTTCGACTGGTTTGATAGAATTTAACCGAATTTTTTTATTTTTTTCAAAATAATATTATTTTTTATAAATATTTTGAGAATAAAACAATAAAAAATACTTTAAAAATATATTTATTATCAAACATTAATTATAAAGCAATATTTTCAACTTAATCACTATTTATAACAAATATTTAAGATAGATATAGTAAAAAATTTTAAATATTCAACAATATTCATCAATTATAAATTATAATTTTTATTTTATTCATAAAAATTTATTAAAATTACTTAAATGTCAATTATTTTGTATTTATATTTATATTTTATTTTTTTCAGCAAAAAATAATGTTATAAGAATATTTTGAGCAAAAAATAGTTTTTTTCTAATTCAAATTGGTTTTTTCTGATTTTACCCGATTTCAGACCAGTTTTTATCGATTTATTTGATTTTTGGCTGGCTCATACCTGTTTTCTACGGTTTTTAGCCAATTCGATTTTTATATATTAAATCAATCGGATAAGTTGACGGTTTGCGGTTCAACCGTTCGGTCCGGTTTTAACAACACTGATTAAAAGCATGAACTGACGCGTGTGCATAACTTAGGTAGGAATTTCTCTCTCTCCCTCTTAACTACAAAAGCAATGCAACAATTTACTTAGCTACTGTGTTTCCCCCACAATGGTGAATGATGTCTGTCTTAAATAAAATTCACGCATCTTCAGCCATCGAGATTATTACAATTTCACAAACATAATTTCCCCATTTCTCCTTCTCCAACCCACCTTCTCCTAATTCCAGATTATCCTTAAACACCACTCCACTCTGCCCCTTCTCTTCACACATGGACCTCAATCTCGTACCATACCAACACACTTCCAAACCCGGAAATGCCGACACTACCCACTTCTTTAACCTCGTCAATGTCAAGTACAAAGAATGCATGAAAAACCATGCTGCTTCAATCGGCCGCCACGCCAACGACGGCTGTGGCGAGTTCATGCCTCCTTCCGATCAATCCCTCACCTGCGCCGCCTGTGGTTGCCACCGTAACTTTCACCGCCGAGAAGGTTCTGCCGGGGTCGGACATCTCATTCTCTCCCCGCCCCACCGCCGCCGTTCTTGTACAAGAAACATTGCGACGACGACGAGGATGAGCATGACCGGAGGTCGGAGACGCTTGAGAAATGGGAGGCGAATTTGGGGAGGGCGGCCGGGAAGAGTAAGAGGTTTAGGACCAAGTTTACACAAGGGCAGAAGGATAAGATGTTGGAATTTGCGGAGAAGATAGGGTGGAGGATTAATAAGCAAGATGACGTGGCGCTTAATCAGTTTTGTAATGAGGTTGGTGTCAAGAGGAATGTGCTTAAGGTTTGGATGCATAATAATAAGAATGCTCACCGTCGTAGAGAATCTAACCCTCCTGAATCTGTAGGAGGGTTTACCTCTACTCTCTAATTAATCTCTCTCACCTACGCTTTTCTATGACTTGTATGGATTAGGAGCCTTCTTTTTTTTTTTTTTATGCTAATTATCTTCTACTCATTAGTTAATTAATGGAGATATATAGCCTTTTTTATTAATACATTAGATTTTTGTTTAATTTAACGTTAGATCCGCATAATTTCTATAGATGAAATGTGTTTTGAAAACTTTGTAAACTTCCCAAAATTTTGGCAACTAAATAATAACTTTGATTAATTATATATATAAATCATCAGTACAATGATTAGCACTTAATTAAAAGTATGAAAATCGAGAGTATAATCACAATTAACATAGTAACTCATTCGTATGCAATTCTAAACTCTCAAATTAATAACTTTGAAACTAAGAATATAAAGTAAGAATTGAATTACGCGACAAAGTAACAAATACTTTGATAAATAAATTAATTATAGGGCTAATACATGACATTTTAACTTTACATTTTTGCCAAGCTGGTGCTTTTATTTAGATTTCTCTCAATTTAGCCCATGTACTTATCAAAATTCCATAAAATAAATACCTTTATAGCTGACTATGCTTAATTTATCAAACTCCTTGGGAGTTGGAAGGCAGGAGATCCGGTCGTCACGTGAAGACCTGCAAAAGCCTTGCTTAGATAGTTCGGATGGAAAGACTCCGAAGCTCAAGTCAGTTACTCTGTGATAGTAGAATTCTTAGAGAGAGAGAATGAGTTCTCACTATGAACATCTACGGCTCACTGTTCATTGGGCTATTTATAGAAAATGTGGGAGCGCACTTGAATGTCTAGGAAGGGCTACAGAGACGTCGAAATAGGAGAGTGGCAACGTGACATGGGGCAGGTGAGAGGCGTGGGCTTGACTGTACAGTGCCGGCATGATAAGACAGCAGGTCCCATCAATCCGATCGGTTATGATCAGCCAGCTTCACTATATTGTTGGTCCACAGTCAGGCGTATTGGGAAATAGGATCTCTGGGCTTTGGCCTAGGCCTCTCTGGAGCCCAGAAGCCATATGGGGTGTTATCACTTGTCCCCCCCTCCAAAGGGTGACTGATCATGCCGGTTGGATTGGTGGTGACTTACTGAGTCACTTGCTCAATCGGCTTCCTATTACCGCAGGTAGCCCTTTTTGTTCTAAGAGCAGGCGCGCGTACCTGGAGCGATGCCTCGATATTTAGACCAACGCACCTGTCTTCCATCGATGTATGGCGAGACTTGGTTGGTGCATCCGAGGCGTCGTTTAGCATAAATATGTAACCTTCAGAGGTAGTTTTTTCATTTTTATTGGAATTTCTGGAGACACTGCTGAAAATTCTTTTCACTTTTCTTCGATTTTCTGACTTCAAAAGCCTTTTAGGCCTCAGAATCGTTTCTTCGAGTAGGTGAATTTAACTTTCCTCATTTTGCATTACCTTTCTGCCTTTTTCGTTTTGCGCTTGTGTTTGTTTCCCCTTTGAACCCTCTAGTTTAGACTTTCCCACTGTGGCCGAGGTGAAGGACTGCCTTGTGTCTTCCTTCTTGGAGGTATGGCATCTAGCAGTGACCAAACGTTGGATAGGAGCTTTATGGAACAGTATGCAGGTAAACCTTTTGTAGAGATATGCTCCACTTTGTCTGATTATGAAGTGTCAAGGATAAAGGCAAAGTAAGGGTTGCCAGAAGACATGCAAGTGATGAAATGCCCCAACTCGATGGCGCCGACAGACGGCCCCTTTGGTGCGGATAAGAACGAATGGTTCATCTGCCATCTGTGGAGCCTGGGTAGAGGGCTCAAGTTCCCGCTCAGTGCTTTTGAGATTAGCATTCTCAAAGGTTACAGGCTTGTGCCGAATCAGTTGAACCCTAATGGGTGGAGGGTAATAACTTGTTTTAAGATAATATGCAAGTGCAAAGGGGTGGTCCTGGCCCTTGATCTTTTCACACATTTTTTCTACCTGTCTAGCCGTGAGGGAGGAATAGAGTACTATTTACAAGCAGTCCTCACAAAAAATTGA
>JBBPFJ010000542.1:0-33545 GCA_037975025.1 Excoecaria agallocha
TGTATTATTATAAAAATAAAGTCAAAATTTTTATTTTTATTATGCGAAATTAAAGAGAACATACCAACGTAAATATATTGTCATTACTAAAGACTATACTTAGTTATGGTCATGTTTAAAACTATATTGTTAAGCTTTGTTAAGGCTCAAATACCTTATCTGTAAAAGGTATGTAACAGATAATCTTGTGATTATTAAAAGTATATGCTTATACATGGAAAGCTTATGATCATGCTTAAGGTTGGTGTTTTGTTTTTAGGAGCTTAGCTTGAAAAAATGCTATGTTTTTTTTTTTTTTTTGTGTTGGTTAGATTATACAATCATGAGTTGTGGTTTACAACTATTGATACATTTATATAGTTAAATAATCATTCAGATCTTACAAGTGTCAGGCATAAATTAAGGAATATGAAAAAATTAATTATAGCAATTATTGAATGGTTAAGCTTGTAACTGAAATCTAATATATTTCAAGGTTTAATTTATTAAATTTTAATTAGCAGACTAGTTTGCATTATTTACTTAATTTAGTTGTGAAGTTTATTAAATTTGAATTGCCTTAGCTATAAGAATATGTTTCTCCTTGGCAGTGGAGGTGCATTGTTGGTGAAATTCTGGTGTTTCTCCTTGGCAGTGGAGGTGCATTGTTGGTGAAATTCTGGTGACCGACGATCGACGAACCAATCCACTTTCATAAAGAATGAATATCAATGGAAGCAGTGATTAGTACATGGCTCGTAGATGCAATTATGTACAAACTTTGGATATTATAATAATAATAATAATAACAACAAAAAATAGATTGCAAATAATTATAATAATAATAAATAAAACATTAAAAATAAATTGTGACCGTTTTTGCATTATTTGAAGTAATAAATATTTTAGCGACCAAAAATAGCGACGTAATATTTAGTTGCTAACATTTTCTTACGACTGATTTTAAGGATTAATTAGCGATGGGATTTCTTACTGTAGCGATGAAAATTTCGTTGCTATTATTAGCGACTGTTTTTATTTTAGTCATTAAATATGTTAGCGACAGAAAAAAAAGCGACGGTCCGTCGTTTAGTCGCTAAAGTCACTTAGCGACGGAAATTCATTAATTAGCGACAGAATTTGCATCGCTAATTTCCTTTTTTTTTGTCGTGGTACTTGTTGGAGAACAAGATACTGGATAGATCCTTTATGGAATATTATATGAGTTAGTGTCATTAGTGATCTCATAATAGTTATATTATCGATCTTTAGACCTGAGATTATTATAGTACTTGTACGAGGAATGTTTTATTTTGACATAATCAAATATTATTTTTAATCGGATAATAATAAAAGTTATGATTGGACATGACGCAAATCATGCAGAGAATAGTGAATAATCAAGATAGAATTTATCCCTCTTATGAGAAAGATATATATTGGGCCTCTTTATAAGTAGGACTGAGAAATACATAGCCGTGCTCAAATGAATTGATGGAGCAATCAATGTCATTTGATATTATCAGTCTACTTAGTGATCAAAAAATTATATGTTTGGACTATATAAGTTTGACATGAACCATAATTTATGTTCAAACAAGATTAAAAACCATAAATTAAAATTATGCTATTGATCTAGTTTACTGACATTCAGCAATTCTCTATAATAAAAATGCTTATCTAAAATTTGAGAATTAAAAACATAGCTTGAAATCTGTTAAAACTTATATTTTAATTGTTGCCTACAAAATGTTTGACAAAATGCCAATATAAACTTTTTGATACGATAAAGTTGGAAAATCCTCTCCTTAGTCCCTGAAATTAAAAGTTAAGTTCTAAAACTTGTATATTTCTGAAACACTCATTTTGTTTGATTCTCAAATTCACTGCAAGAATTACAGGGGCTGATATGGAGACTGTGTATGCAAAATTGAGGGTTCTGCGTGCATACATATACAAATCTAGTGATTTTTGTTTTGTTTTATTGTTTTATATTTATTAGCACCCCCTCTATTCCCTGGCCTCATTCATGTTACATCACATGCATTTTTATGGGAATATCTTGACCTCTACATCTTTCCTTCAAAATTATACATATTTGGATCCTTTTTTGCTTTTATAATATTATAATTTACGTATGCTAAGTTCAATTTATATGTACCCACTTGGTCATTGTCACGAGAGGAGGAATTATCACTGGTTGATTAATTTAATTATGTTATGTGATATATATAATTAATTTCTCAATATCATTTTATTTATATTGTATTTTGATGATTTTTCAATGCAGATATAGATAATATTCCAGTTTTGATTAGGTATAAAGGAGAATGGATCATTGATAACAAATTTGAAAGATTTGACGTTAAAGGAGTATTAATACTAAATGATTGTAGTTATGAACATTTTATTTGAGAGAAATGACACAAGAGTGGAGTTACAAAAATAGACAATTGGCATTATTGACGTTCACAACACTTGCAATAAGGCATGAAGAAACACTCAGAAAAAAACTACATTGTGTCTCATAAAATGACGGTTAGATCTAAATACTCTAATATATTTTTCATATATTTTCAAATCTATAATGTTGTATACCAATTATACCTTGGTATACCAAAATCTAAATTGAAATTTTTAATTATTTTCTTAGGTGAAAGCTTTGAATGATGATGCATTTATCGTCAAATAATATGACAAAAGTCATATGGTCAACATGAATGAACGAAGTTGTAGCTGTAATCATTTTCAAATGGATGAACTGCCTTGTCCACATGCTTTGGCAGTAGTGAGTGAATTTCACTTGAACCCTTATGATTATTGTTTAATTTACCATACTAAAGATTCAATGCTAGCAACTTATGAAGCATTAGTGTATCCAATTCCTGAAAAGAGAAATTGGAAAATACCCATTGAAGTTGAAGAGAACTTGTGTTGCCACCGATTGGAAGAGTTAAAGCAGGAAGACCTAAGAAAAGAAGAATCAAATCAGGATGGGAATCAAAATTGAAATTGAGGTGCGAAAAATGTAAAGAATTCGGCCACAATCGGAAGACTTGCAGAAATGCTGCAAAATAGACAGTATTTGTTATTTTTTTCGGTTCATAATTGGTATACCAAAAAATAGAATAGGAATTCAATTCTATTAAACATATGAAATTTGTTCATGCAAATTACTCTTATGTTACATAAAAGGTTAAAATACTCAATTGAAATATATACCAATCTTAGAAAATAAAAATTCTCTCTTTTTGTATTTATTTATCTTAAATCTCTACCTTTTTTTAAATAATAATTAAACAATCCCTATTAATAGTCAATTTAATATTTTTAAAAATTTATAATTCATAATAAATTTTTTGAAATTGGTATACCAGACGGTATACCCAAATTTCAGAACTAAAATTGTATTCTGAAATTTGGTATACCAGACGGTATACCGGTATACTACCTGGTATACCAAATTCCAGAACAAAAATTGTATTCTGGAATTTGGTATACCAGACGGTATACCCCGGTATACCACCTGGTATACCAAATTCTAGAATTAAAATTGCATTCTGGAATTTGGTATACCAAACGGTATACCAATTCCAGAACTAAAATTGTATTTTGAAATTTGGTATACCAGACGATATACCGGTATACCACCTGGTATACCAAATTCCAAACTAAAATTTTATCCAATATTTTGGTATACCAGACGGTATACCGGTATACCAGACGGTATACCAACTTCCATAACTAAAATTTTAAACGGTATAATTAAACTATTTTTTGTTCAGTACCTAAACATGATAAAATACTACTACAAATAATGGACAAAGATAAGGAAGGCGAATAAGATACGGGGACATCCATAATTGAAAATAATATCTCGAATTACTTCTTAACTTTACAAAATTAAGTTAAAATTGATCTCCAGATACAGAATTTGTCAAAACTTAAGTATTACATTCTCATATGTTAATTGAATTTCTTAATATTATAGTGTATTGGGTAACAAGGAAACGAAAAGTTGTTATGGCTAAAATCCATCATTTTTAGTAAGATCAACAAATGTTAATAGTTTGCACTGGCTGATATATGGTGCAACAGGACCTGAAAATTTGTTACGGCTAAAATCCATCTTTGAAAGTTGTTATAGTTTCCCAATCTGAGGTGGGATAGGACCAGAAAACTTGTTGCCATCAAGAAGTAACTTCTGAATGCCAGAAAAGTTGCCAATACTTGGTAGTAAAGGCCCAGAAAGCTGATTGTTTGAAAGACTAACCTGGCCAAGATTGACAACAATTTTATTAGTCACTGAAAACTCTCTGGTGAGAAGATTAGCTTGAAGTTCGACTTGGGTCAAATTTGGTAACCCAGAAAGCCCTTTTGGAATGGAACCATTAAGAAAATTCTCTCCCATTCAAATTTGACTTAAAGATTTGCATTTGCCTAATGACTCCGGGATTGGCCCAAACAAAAAGTTGCTAAGCACAATCAAAGTTTCTAAACGATTGCCAAAACACATATCAGGAGGGAGATTCCCAGTAAGTTTATTTGAACAGAGATCTAATTGAATGAGATTGCCATTTTTACCCAACCCTGGAGGGATACTTCCTGTGAAATTATTCTCCCAAAGCTGCAAAACCTCCATATTCGGCAAATCTCCGATGAACTCTAGAATCGCTCCATGGAGCTTGTTCCGAAAAAGATTCAACAAAGTTAAGTTCTTCAGCTCCGCAAAAGAAGATGGTATCTCTCCTGTGATCATATTGTTAGACAAATCCATGGATTTCAAGCTCTTCAAGTTGCCTAGCTCCTCCGTTAACGGCCCGGAAAGGCCATTTACTTGAAGGAATAGAGTGTCCAGCTTCTGTAACTTCCTTAATTCCTTGGGTATCTTGCCGAATAACATGCAATTTGTAGCACCAAACCGGACCAACTCCGACAAGTTCCCGATCTCCGGCGATAGTCCACCTTCGTAGCTATTGTAGTACCCAATATAAAGCTCTTGTAACTTGGTTAAGTTACCAATCTCCGACGGAATACGACCCTCCAATTCGTTATCGGAGATTGCTAGATATTCAAGAAACTCCCATTTACCATACGCCAGGGGGATTTCTCCGGCGAAAAAATTTCCACCCAGGTGCAAATGACGAAGATTGGACATTTCAGTGACATCCAAAGGCAACTCAGCGAAATTGAAGGCCAGAAATGGCAGAGAGCTGTCGATAAATTATTTCAGAATCAGAGATTACAGAAATGCTTCTCGGGCAGGAGAAGAGGGAGGTCGGAACGGAATTGAAGACATTGGTCTTCTTAATACAAAAGTGGTATTTTTAAAACTTAAAATTAAAAAAAAAAGTATTTTTAAAACTAAAAAATAGGTAAGTGTATTTTTAAAAAGTAGAGTTACAAAATGGGTATATGGCGTAATTTCCTCAAATGAGGATGGGGGCTATTGATATGGATTGAACCACCCCTCATTCGGCCAAACTTCATATCGGGCGTTGGCCCATACTAGTAAATTGACATATGCAAATGTTTGTTCTCAAAATTTTATGGATAAGACGAGCAAGAGCAAATATGTTGGGATGAGACACGTGTATGAATCATAGTGGGTTAGAGTAATGGTGGAGTGAGATGGGTTACAGGAACAAAAAATCTCCCGCCCACAGGGACAGGGAGGGAGACCTAGTCGAGGTGGTAAATGTCCGCTTTGCTGGGCAGTGGTCAGGTAAAGTAGATTCTCTGTTTTTCTTTTTGTTTATTCATTTATTTATGTGGGTCCACATAATAACAAGAAAACAGAAAAAGTTACGCATAAGGCAAAATACATTATTAGATACTTAAATTTTTACATTTTTCCTTATTAAGTTCTTGAATTATTATTATTTTAAATCAAGTCATTTTACTCTTAACTTTACCCAAATTAGGTTTTTAATTCCGAGATTTAAATGCTTTCGCAGTTAATATTATATAAGGTAAAACTTTTTTTTGACATTTATTAGAGAAATATTACATCAAAAAATAAAAAAAAAATTATAAAATTCTAAATACTACATTTAACTAATCTATCAAAATATCGTAAAAATAAATTCTATTTAAACTATCATTATATTTTCCATTTCAATTTCAAAAAAGAAAATTTTTGCAGAGATAAATTTAAATTTATATAATTTTATACTGCATGTATATTTTATTTTGGTGGCTACAATCAGATATATAATGTTACCAAAACTAAAATCAATTAATAAAGATTTAAAAAAAATTAATTTGACTCGAGGAGTTCATATAAAAAATTTTGAAAATTTGAAAGTTCAGGTACTAAAGATGGATTTTGCCTTACATGTATCAGCTGACGAAGACAGCATTGTTTCCTATGAAAACTAAAAGTCTTCTTTGCTCGCTCTCCCTTCCCAAAACAATAGAAAGAAAGTTTCCTTTGTGTTTTTTTTTCTTCAAGCAATGAAGAAGAAAAGGAGAGATAAAGCTACTGGCAGCATCACCGTTAGCCTTCATCGGGTTTTTGTGATCATGTGGTGGCGCCACCACTTGTTTCCTCTTCTTTACGCCTTCTCATTTTGCGTTCTTCTCCTCGTCTTCGTCGCTTTCCCTCTACTTTTCTCTCCGCCTCCTATCACTAAACACCACCAACATTCCTCAACGGTACCCTTCTCTCTCCACCTCCGATCCTCTTCGCTTCGGTGTAGTATTAAATCAGAATTCATTCTCACTATTTGTTTTGCTTTTCTGAAATTAGTCCAAAAATGGAAACTCATTAGACGAAAAATGGAAACTCATTAGACGATACCGCGGCTACATGGTCGCTGTTTCGTGTTATTCCTCTTTTGGTATAATTTTAAGAATTTGATTTGGAATATGTATACTAATGATCTGGACGACCATTATGACGGTGATCACTGATCAGTGATTTCTTTCCTTTTCTTTTTTTGGATTAAGATTTTTTTTTTCAATTTTATTTTCTTTCTCCAAACGGCAGGAAAGCGGACATAGCATTGAGCGCGATATAAGGAGCTATAGCTTATCGAAGTTCTACTATGGCTGCAGTAACGCCACCAATAACTTTCTCGTACAGCTAGGGATGATCATGCGACGGGAATTTCCCGGCCTCAGCAGGAACCCATCCTGTTCGGGACAGAAAATTTCCAAAATTTTTCTTCCGCAGAGACGGGAACGAAAAAAAAAAAAGATTTTTCGTTATAAATTCGGGGATAGAGACGGAAAATATGATATCCGTCCTGTATGAATTTCCATCCTGCAAAAAATATTTTTTTAATTTGAAAATATAATATTTTATAAATAATTAAAATTAAAATATATTTAGATAAGGCAACTCAAATAATAGGGTGTGCTCTTAATTTATTCATTTAAATTTATGTTTCTTCTGCAATTTTTAATAGAAAAAAAAATCTATAAAAAAGAACCAATGAAACGTATTTAATATCTTCTAGTTTTGTCTAATTTCGGGGTGCACATTTCGTATTTTAAAACACCGGTAATGAAGCTTATATAGATTTATATATTTAAGTTTTTTTTTTTCATCCCTAGCCAATACTGCTTCTGTTATTATTGTCAGAATACTCGAGCCAATTGATCTAATGAAGCTGTGTTTGGCACGCTACATATAGCTGCTGATGTGAAAACTCAGCAGAATGGGTACTTGTTGATTGCTACTAGTCAGGCTTGAATCAGCAGAGAACAGGGGTAGGTGTTTTTGTTCTCCTATTCCCAAGTAATTCATCCATAATTACATATGGAAAATGAATCAAAGAGTCATAATATATTTTGGTTATGGGGCTTCAAAATTTTGTTTCTTTGTTCTACATAAACAATTGAGTAAATTTTAATATGATTGTGGAATATCCTCATAGTCATCACATCCAGATAGCTTCTTAATTAAATTTTACTTTTGGCTATGATGGATTGAGTTTATATGTTTTTATTTAGTGAATAGATACGGCCAAAATTCAATTTTGATATTGAGCGTTTATACTTTTATTGCTGCAGATAACAGATGCTGTTGCTGCAGATAACAAATGCTGTTGCTGCAGCTTATATTTTGAATGCCGCCCTCGTTGTTCCGAAACTGGATCAGAAATCATTCTGGAAAGATACTAGGTATGTAAGCATATTCAGTTCTAAGCTTCTAATTCAAATTCTGATTGCCACTAGGTGTATTTATATGTGATCTGGTGTCCGTTGCAGTGATTTTGCTGAAATTTTTGACGTTAATTGCTTCATTTCATTCCTCTCAAAAGATGTTAAAATTGTCAAACAGCACCAGATGAAGGGAGGGAAAGCTGTCACTCCTTATTTTATGCGCGTCCCAAGAAAGTGCACTCCAAAATGTTATCAAAGTCGCGTTTTACCTGTTTTTAGAAGGCAGCATGTAAGTGCTCATTTTCAAACAAAGCCGTCAAATGCCTATTCTGGCCAAGCATCTCTTTGCTCGTGGTTTTCCCAAATATGATGTGTGAATAAAATTTAGTTTTCACTCTAGATTTGTTGCCAATATAGTGCCATTGATCTTATCCAAATTCATGAAACCAACTTCGTTTCACACTCTTCATTTGTGGTTTGTTTTGCTAGTGCAGTGTATAAATTGTTGAAGAATTGATTCAAAATCATTAATTTTTATTAGAAACTAAATTAGTGAATTTTATTTTAACATGTTTATATTGTTTTTGTTAATTATTATTTAGTTAGTGAAGTTAATGATGTTAGTGGAGTTAGTAAATTAGTGGGGTTATAAGTTAATTGTTTAGTGGTGTTAGTGGGTTAGTGGCGTAAGTTTATGGTTAAAATGTAAGCTTATAAATAGGCATATATAATTTATTTTTTGAAAAATAGAAAAATGAAATTTATGTGTTCTTCATCCTAAAAATTTTCCCAACAGTGGTATCAAAGTCATTCTTGATAATGGGTTAATGAAAAAAATGGTATAGTAAAAAATAAGTGAGATTTCGCTTCACATATTTAATGGAGAAAATTATCAATTATGGACATATGAAATAAGATTTGAAGTTTACAAATGATCAAGCAAATTTGACAAAAGAGAAGACATCTCTATTTTGAGAGTTGGAGACATGTGCTCCAAAAAGAAAAAAAAAATTAAATGGTCGAAAATTGATGACAGAGTGCATCAATAATGGAAGTTTGATAACAGAGTACATCAAAATTAAAGTTTGATGAGATAGTGTATCAAAAATTAAAGATTGATGAGATAGTGCATCAAGAATTGAAGACAAAGGGATTCAAGAAAAAAATTAAATGTGTATGATTTTGAATCAAGGGAGCATGTTGAAAAATTGATTCAAAATCATTAATTTTTATTAGAAACTAAATTAGTGAATTTTATTTTAACATGTTTATATTGTTTTTGTTAATTGTTATTTAGTTAGTGAAGTTAATGATGTTAGTGGAGTTAGTGAATTGGTGGGGATATATAAGTTAATTGTTTAGTGGTGTTAGTGCGTTAGTGGCCTAAGTTTATGATTAAAATGTAAGTTTATAAATAGGCATATGTAATTTGTTTTTTGAAAAAATGGGGAAATAAAATTTATGTGTTCTTCATCCTAAAAATTTCCCCAACATAAATTCATAAGGACTTCCATTAGCATTAAAGTCTGGTGTAATATGTCTCATGACAAAAAAAAAAAAAAACCCTACATGTTCAAGTAAAGCTGTGGACTAAGTTTATATCAAATTGCTATGTTGAAAGTTGGAATCCGTGAAAGCATACATTAATGGAGAATGATAAACTCTGATTACATCTTCTTTTCTGGTTTGGAAAGTGTAGACAATTGAACTTGAAATTTCTTGAATGATGCTGACCTAGGATCGAGAAAATGATAGGTTGAATTTCAATATAAAATTTAACATAAAGTTATGGTTAGCAGCGAAGTAGGTATTTGATAGTATACCTTTAATGAAAGCCAAATATTGGAGAAGGGCAATGGGGTGAGAAGACCCTGACTATTAATGCGTATAAAGATGGATGTGTTGTACTGTGTCGCACTAAATCTATTCAATACATATTTACTCCGATTGTTGAAATTCTTCAAGTTAATTGTCAAGGTGGTTGACTATGGTCATGAAAGGCAACCTGTTAATTTCTGAATTAAATGCAATTTGTATTCTATTATCGTGGATTCTTTATAGAACTGAAAATTGGTTACACTCCATTTGTTTTGTAGGCTATTGAGCTTGGTAAGTTTGATTATAGGCTCTCAAATAGGCTGGACATTGATTTACAAAAGCTTAGATGCAGAGTCAACTACCACGCTTTAAAATTTACGAATCCAATTCTTGAAATGGGTAAATTGTTGGTTCTACGAATGAAAATGAAAAGCAAGCACTTCATTGCCCTGCATTTGAGGTATGTTCCTTTATGCATACAATTGTTTTATTTTATCTGAAGTAACTTAACTATGTCAAACCTCATAAAGTGAGTTGTGAAATTATCATTTCCTTGCTATGTTTTTATGGAATCTATTATGTATATGTTGTATTTTTCCCTTAGGATTCAAAATTAGCTCATGAACGGATAAATGCATGTAAATAAAGATTTAGATATTTGATTGTGCTGAATTGACTTTTCAGCTATGATAAAGTCAGGATATTAGTAACAGGAGAGGAGCTTATTTATGCTCCTCAATATATCATGTTTAGGTTTGAACCCGATATGCTTGCATTCTCCGAATGTTATTATGGTGGAGGGGATAAAGAAAGGATAGAACTCAGTGCAATCAGGAAGAGGTGGAAAACTTTATATGTGAGACCTCTGTAGCTTCCTAGAAATGTATTGGGCACCTTCTGCAGTTTATGACGTGGGAGAGGTGCTAATTTATTTGTTTATTTGATTGAATTCAGGAAAAGAACCCTGACAAAGAACGACTGCAAGGGCGATGCCCCCTAACACCAGAAGAAGTTGGTCTTATGTTGAGAGCATTTGGATTTGAAAGTGATGTTCATTTGTATGTAGCATCTGGTGAAGTATATGGAGGTGAAGAGACGCTAACACCGCTCAAGGCTCTGTTTCCAAATTTGCATTCAAAAGAGACTTTAGCCAACAAAGAAGAGTTGGCACCACTTTTACCATTTTCATCTGGCTGCAGTTGATTTCATTGTTTGTGATGAAAGGGACGTTTTTGTCACCAACAACAATGGCAACATGGCCAAAATGTTAGCTGGACGAAGGTATGTTACTTCATATGTTTCACAGTAGAATTAAGAGACCTTGATTAACTTCTAAAACATATTTTCCTTTGAAAATTATTATGCTACTATTACTACTACTATTACTGCTATTATTACTACTACTATTATTACCACCTTCTATTTTCATAACCAATTGGTGCAAGCGAGGATTTGCCACTAGAAGAAAAATTACTTGCCTTCTAGCATAAGCAACCTTCTGAGGTCAAAGAGAATTACACAATAGCTCTTCACAATTCATTTACTTACTGTTCAGAGGTTTCTGAAGATTTCTCTGACTGTTTTTGTTGGAGACCCTAGAAAAATTTCATCCATGTAGTTGCTCTTTAGTTATCTTATCATGTTTTATGCCATTGGCATCTGCAACACACTTTTCCATGGAATAATGATATGACATTTTTTGTCAAATGCAGGAGATATATTGGGCACAAGCCAACTATGGGGCCAAATGCTAAAAAACTTTACAAATTGTTCTTGAATCGACATAACATGACTTGGGAAGAATTTGCATCAAGGGTTCATACTCATCAAATTGGCGTCATGGGAGAGCCAAATGAAGTGAAGCATGGGAGGGGTGAGTTTCATGAAAATCCATCATCCTGCATATGCAAGGATTCTCAAGGAAAGGTTGGGAGATCAGATGCAGCTTCTCGGAGTCAAAAGCACAAGGGTCAGGTAGAGAAAAGCATGAACAATGGGACTGGTAATGTGACTGATGAGCATTTAATGGGGGATGACAGCGAGCAAGATTCATCTGATATGGATTACTCGGAGAAAGGATTTGGTGCTTCAGAGAAAGAGGATGTTCCTAGGAGCTCATATTTCTAATATTCGTTGTAAATGAGTGATGGCATGGCTTTTGAATCTTCTAATTTTCAAAACATACCATGCTCGCTTCGCCCTTCCAATTAAGACGGAAATTAAAGTTTTCAAGACATCAATCAAGATGTAAAAATTAATTCTTTAGAGAATATAATCATCATAAATTTTCACTCATCATCATTATTTTGGATCTTGAATAAATAATTTGCTACATAAATAAAACTTAAACCTTTTGTTAGAGGATCTACGATCATGAGATCGGTTCTAATATGTTCAATACACACTCTATGTTTCTGAACCTCCTCCTTAACAGCAAAATACTTTAATTCTATGTGTTTAGCACCTTTGAAATATTTGTCATTCTTGGAGAAGAAAACTGCAGCAGAATTATCATAATAAATTTTCAGCGGCTTGGTAATGGTGTCGACAATCCCAAGTCCTGAAATAAAGTTTTGCAGCCATAAGGCATGAACCGTAGCTTCATAACAAGCTATAAACTCAGCTTCCATAGTGGATGCAGCAATGACAGATTGTTTGGCACTTGTTCATGAAATTGTCCCTTCTACTAATAGGAACAAATAACCAAATGATGATTTTCTACTGTCAAGACATCCAGCAAAATCTGAATCTGAATATCCAATCACTTCTAACTGATTAGATCTCCTAAATGTGAGCATATAATTCTTAGTTCCTTGAAGGTATCTCATCACTTTCTTTGTAGCTTTCCAATGATCAATACCAGGATTACTTTGATATCGGCCTAGCATTCCAATCACAAAGCTAATATCTGGTCTAGTGCAAGTTTGCAAGTATATCAAACTGCCAACGACAGATGCATATGGAATATTTTCCATTACCTTACGTTCTACATCATTCTTTGGACATTGCATAAGACTAAATTTATTCCATTTCTGTAATGGGACAATACCTGCTGAACAGTTGTTCATGTTAAATCTCTCAAGAATTTTCTCAATATAAGCTTTCTGAGACAATCCTAATAATCCTTGTGATCTCTTTCCGAATATAGAAATTTCAATCATATAGGATGCCTCCCCCATATCTTTCATTTCAAAATTCTTGGAGAGAAAATCTTTAGTCTCATACAAGATGCCCAAATCATTTGCAGCAAGAAAAATATCATCAACATATAGAACTAAGAATATAAACTTACTCCCACTGATCTTCTGATAAATGGACCAATCAACAGTATTTTCATAAAAACCGAAAGATGTGATAGTATCATTAAACTTAAGATACCATTGTCTGGAAGCTTGTTTAAGTCCATATATTAATTTCTTAAGTTTACACACCATGTGATTCTTTCCTTCTATGGAAAAACCTTCAGGTTGATCCATATAAAATTCCTCCTCTAGATCCCCATTAAGAAAGGTTGTTTTCACATCCATTTGATGTAACTCTAAATCATATTGAGCTACTAAAGCCATCATAATTCTTAATGAATCTTTCTTTGAAACAAGTGAAAAAGTTTCTTTATAATCAATGCCATCCTTCTGAGTATAACCCTTGGCAACAAGTCTAGCTTTATATCGTTCAATATTGCCATTCGAGTCACGTTTAGTCTTAAAGACCCATTTACATCAACTCGTTTGGAACCTTCTGGCAATTCGACGAGATCCCAGACATTATTTTCAGTCATTGATTTTAACTCATCTTTCATGGCATCAATTCATTTATTAGATTTATCACTATTAATGGCTTGTAAAAATGAAACAGGATCCTTATCAACGCCACAATTATAATCTGACTCTTGCAAATAAACCACATAATCATCCGAAATAGCTAACCTCCTTGCCCTTATAGGTTTGTTTAAGGCTATTCCTCGTGGTTTATTCATGTCAATTTGTGGTGGGTTAGGTTCTTTATAGGGTACTTCTTCATTCAAATGCTGTTCACCATTATTTTGTTCTTGCAATTCTGGAACAACATTTGAAACAATTGTGGATGTAGGAACATTTATAGGTAATGAAACGTTAACCC
Organism: Excoecaria agallocha; assembly: GCA_037975025.1. Taxonomy (NCBI): domain Eukaryota; kingdom Viridiplantae; phylum Streptophyta; class Magnoliopsida; order Malpighiales; family Euphorbiaceae; genus Excoecaria; species Excoecaria agallocha. Next base: position 14,029 of record JBBPFJ010000542.1, read on the forward strand.
TTAGTTCATTAATATCCACAATTCATTTGTTAGTACTCCCACTAACTTCACCATTCTCAATAAATTTGGCATTGCCTGTTTCAATGATTTTAGAATTATGGTTTGGACAGTAAAACCTATACTGTTTGGATTTCTCAGGGTAACCAATAAAGTAACCACTAATAGTTCGAGAATCCAATTTCTTTTCATGTGGATTATATACTCGTGCTTATGCTGGACAACCCCAAACATGCATGTGTCTTAAACTAGGTTTCCTTCCAGTCCATAACTCAAAAGGAGTTTTAGGAATTGCCTTACTAGGAATCCTATTCAGCAAATACACTGCAGTCTTGAGTGCATACATCCATAAAGATTTGGATAATGAGGAATTACTCATCATACTCCTAACCATATCCATTAATGTTCTATTTTGCCTTTCTGCCACACCATTTTGTTGAGGTGTGCCTGACATAGTATATTGTGCACATATGCCATATCTTTCGAGAAATTTTGCAAATGGACCTAGATTTTATCTCAATTCATTATACTTTTCATAATATTCACCACCTTTATCAGACCTTATTATTTTCACTTTCCTATCTAGTTGCCTCTACATTTCATTAACAAATACCTCAAGGGCATTTACAGCTTGAGATTTTTCTTTAAGCAAATAGACATATCCATAACATGAAAAATCATCTATAAAGGTGATAAAATACTTTTCTCCACTAAAAGATAGAGCATCAAAAGGTCCACTTATATCGGTGTGTATTATTTCAAGAAGCTGAGTACTTCTTATGGCTCCTTTCTTATTATGTTTGGTTTGCTTTCCTTTAATGCAATCCATACATAAACCAAGATGAGTAAAATATAGATTTGGTAAAATCTCATTCTTTACTAATCTTTGCAGTCTTTCTTTGGATATATGACCCCAAATGTTTATACCATAAGTAAGCAGAATTTTCATTTGCCATACTACGCTTAATTCCAATATTCTGATGAACACACATCAAGGATGCAGAGAAATTCATATCAAGTTTCAATTTATATAAACCATCCACATGGATTCCAAAACCAATAAGGGAATAATTTTTATTAAATAAATTGAAACATCCATTTTCAATTCTAAAAGTAAACCCACTAACATCAAGTTTCGATACAGAAACTAAATTTCTAGAAAGTGAAGGTACATAGAGAGTTTGTAATAGATCCAAGTGACATCCAGTATCTAAAACGTGTCGGTAAGGCCCTATGCCTTCAATTAGGGCCTTCATTCGGTTGCCCATAAACAAAAAATTCTCATTTGGATATATGCTCTAGATTGTAAGGAATCCCTACATCGTATTGGAAACATGAGTAGTGGCACCTGAATCCAACCACCAAGTATTAGAAGAAACTTCAGATAAGTTTGATTCAAAACATACAAAAGCATTAAATGTACCTTTCTTTTCGAACCAAGCTTTACGTTTCAGGCAATCTTTCTGATAATGTCCTTCCTTCCTACAGAAATGACATTTATCTACCTTCTTTTCCTTCTTATCATCACTGACCTGAGTAGCTTTAGCAGGTCCTTTCTTTTTAAATTTCTTGGATTTTGGTTTGAAAACTTTACCAGCTCCTTGACCCACTAAGTTTACAGAATGAACTCCTTGTGCCTTTAGTCTCATTTCCTCTTGAGTAAGCTTACTGGCCAATTCATTAACATCCCACTTATCCTTCATAATGTTATAGTTAATTTGAAAAAGGCCTATACTCTGGAGGTAATGAGTTCAGAATGAATTTTACCAGGAAGCAGTCATCCACTGCCATACCCAGGGTCTTAAGTCTTGCTGCAATATTAGTCATATCAAGGATATGTTGCTGCATGCTTCGCGATCCATCATACTTCATGGTCGTGAGTTCAGCCATTAAGGTCCCTGTAAGTGACTTATCAACGGAACGAAAGCGCTCTTCCACAAGCTTAAGATATTTCTTAGTTATTACACTTTCTGGAAGAGTAGACTTAATGTTGTTGGCAATAGTCATTCGCATGAAGCTCAAGCATAATCTGTTAAATCCCATGCTTTATGTTTCAACTTCTCAGCCTCACTGCTCGTATCAGTAATGTCAGTGGGCTTTTCCTCTAGTAGTGCCAAGTTAATATCCAATACACCTAAGTGGAAATTAACGTGTTCACGCCATTCAGAGAAGTTTAAACCATTAAAGACAGTAATAGCAGAAGCATGCGAATGTAGGGAAACAACTGCAAACATATAAATGCTCATTAAATCAACAAATTTAGATAATCAAACACATAAAATATATCGTAGGTTTCCTTTGGGTAAACACAAAAATATATACACATCATAATTAGAATGCCATTCAAACTTTATAAGGTAATTAAATATATCCTATCAAATATATATAGCATCTTTGGATATCTATAATACACTTGACAAGAAAATATTAAATTCCTACTTTATGATTCTTAGTTATAGAATATCAATTTACCTTTGGGTAAATCCTTAATTTCTATCAATTAATAAATTAAAAAAAGGAAAATTTTATAAATTATATGACCACACATAAAAATTAGTTCGGCCACTTTGGTGACTAACAAACTAATTTAATTTTAATATCATATAATTAAATAATTATAACCTTAAAACAATTAAGACATCATAATACCCAAAGATGAATCTAGACTAAAACCTTATTTAAAGTCAAATATATAATTAAAAAACCAAATTGAAAGAAATATGAACTTTAGGTATTGAATTGTCCAGAATGACAACTTTATGGATCAAAAGGTAATTTGCCATAAACAATAAACTTAATCTCATGCCATTCTTTCACAAGGAATTGAAACCTATGACATTCAGAAGGCCAACAATTTTCATGATATATAAATAAATATATATGAAGTCATGTGAAAGAATTCTCTGTGTAAGAATTCTAATTGCATTAAAACATAGGCATGCCCAAAGGGCAACAGATGGCTGCGGCCACAAATCTACCTTCTTTTTTTTTAGGGAAAAAATTAATCTTGATAAAAATCTTAAATTTATAATCAATATCCATTAATATCAACAGAATAATCATCATCATAACACATAATCAATCATAATATATGAACAAATTATTTATTTAGAACCTAGGCTCTGATACCACATGTAAAAATTAATTCTTTAGGGAATATAATTGATAAGTGTAAATTATATATAGTTTTTGATATGTTTTTAGTTTTGTTATTTAGTTATTTTGATTTTATTTAGGTTAGATTAGAGTTTAATTTGTTAGTTTTATGTTTTTAGAGTTAATTATAAATTTTGGTGTTTTTCAGGGTTAATTTGCAAGAAAAATGACTTAATTATAAAAAGACAAGAAGATTTGGGCCAAAATTATAAAATTGGAGAATTCATGTTAAGATATTATCATGAAGTCCAGAAGACAAACACGTGGCCACGTGAAAGACCAAAAGAGAAACCAAGCATGTACATGTGACCACGTGGATTCCAAGTGAAGGACCACACGTGGCCACGTGTGAAGGAAGCCTTGTGAAACACGTGTTCAACTACAAAGGGAAGGACGTGGCCACGTGCAAGTTCTCCCATACAACGAAGGATTTGCGATCTTTTCCAATTCAAGAAGGATTCTTTTCCTACTCCAATTTGGGAAGTTTGGAAGGCTTCTAAAATATCTTTTGCCTATAAATAGACAACTCTAACACCAAAGAAAATGAATCAATTAGTAGAATCAATTAGAGAAATCTTAGAATTAGGCTTAGTTATTTTACTTTATTTTTATGTTTTCATTATTTTTCTTCAACTTTGTTTTAGTTTTTAATTATGTTTAGGAAGTAGTTTTTCTCCTTTTGCTAATGGATTCTTAAAATCTTATATTTTCATTGTTATGACTTTATTTTGAGCTTAATTTTCAACATCGGTTGATTCTTTCTTGGTTTTAAGCATATTCTTATCTTTGATTGTGCTGAGATTGATTGTTGGTTTATTGAATAAATAACTAAAAATTGGTTTTGACATAGTTAATGATTTGCATGTTCTTGAATTGACTCTTTAATGTTTATGCATGATTATTATCCGAAATATGAGATGATTATGTGTTAATTTTATTGGTTAATACTAAGAGAGGAGGAATTAAGAATAAATTGGAATTGAATCACTTGAGAAAGGCTTCAATGAATATTTAGGAAGTTAAAACTAGATTTGCATGTTAAGTATTAGATTTGTCTATGAGTTTAATACTAAGAATGATATACTTGAATAAAGATATCTTGCTTTATTACTAGTTTTTTCATAATCACTGGTGTTTATATTGAATTTATGTCATTACAATGAAAATTAAGGTTGATAGTTTCTTTAGCAAGAGAATTTCAGTTATTGTTTTGTTTTTAATTCATGTTTTAGCTTTTGTTTTGTTTAATTTTTTATTTTTTTTAATTTTTGTTTTTAAATCAAAAATATTTGGAAAACGATCTCAGATTAATTTAATTCATACATAGATATTATTCTTAGCAATCCATGTTCTCTTGAGTACGATATTTTGGGGTTTTAATCTATATTTTTCTATATTACTAGTCGATCTAGTACACTTACTAGACACCGGTCAATAATCATCATAAATTTTCACTCATCATCATTATTTTGGATCTTGAATAAATAATTTGCTACATAAATAAAACTTAAATATACTTACTTGATGCGAAATTAGCCATTATTGTAGAGAGAATTTAAATTCAATGGATCCTTTTTATAAATTAATTTTTCTCCTTTTATCTTAATTTTTATGTAACAGAAAAATTTGATGGAAAAATATACGTGAATATGTTAACCCTAATAGGTGGAGAAATGATTAATTTATAAATGTGTAACGTCCATCAAATATCATAATCAATAGCTAAAATTTATTCCACTATTAAATAAGAGTTCTTAATCAAATAAAAAACTTTATTAAATTAGTAAAATTAATTTAAATATTAAAACATGGCCTAAACTTTTGGACCACATTTTAACAGTAATCAGACTTCTTTTTGAAGATGATGAGAATTGTTCTTCAACAATTTCAAGTCATCTCTAAACTGACACTTGCATAAAAGCAGCCAAGTGCTTGATTGTGCTTATCATTGTTTGAAGGTCGGCCACAATAAGCAACGGAGAAACGCCGTTCCCAATGGCGACGAAATATAAGACTTCCTGATAAAATTGACGGCGATGCTTCAAATTAAAAAAAAAAAGCAAATTTCTAACTTGATAATTTCTTAAAACTCCTTTTGGAAATTAAAAGAAAAAAAAAATATTGGTAAGGCCTCAGAGATCTTGGTGGATAAGATTCATCACATCAAAAATCAAGAGTAGCAAATATTATCTCACATCACCGACCCTACCCATTTTATATCTTCAAAAACATCTCTAAACTTTTTTAAAATCGGCAATTTGATCCTATTCTAATTTCATTTTGGACAATATTGATTCTTGCTATAACAGGAGGATTATGAAGAAAGAGCTTTTCCTTGTTTGTGTTCGCATTCTGATAGAAAAAGGAGCAAGAAAACTTGTATATTGGAGCTGCTATCTGTTCTATATATATATATATATATTTATTTATTTATTTATATTTGTGTGTGTATATATTATGTTCAGAATACAATGCAGTACTTGATTTCTGTAAACATCTTATTGGTTTGTTCATGATTGTAATTTAATGTTTAATCGTCAAATAATTTTGGCAAATGGTACGTACATGTCATGAAATGCTTTGTTTAGATTTTGTTTTATGGATTTTTATATGTATTATATATTATATTATTGTGGTTGAGAGTTATGAATTTTAATTTTTTTAAAATATTATGAATTTGTATTTATTATTTGCAAAATCAATATATATAGAGAGGGAGGAACACTACATAAGTCAATATTAAAATTGAGGCGTTGAAATTGAATTACGAAACAAATTAAACAGATATTAGCATATGTATTGAACCTAAAAAAATAATTTTCAATATTTAGAAAACATAAAAAATAAAGGATTATTACATATAGAGAAATTTGGTTTCACAATTTATATAAATACTTAAATTTTAATAATAATCTATTTACTATTTATATTTATCGATTTTATATTGAATAATTGTAAAAAAAAAATATTTGAATGTGTTAACATTCTTATACTCACTTTATTTCAAAATAAATAACATTTAAGGAATAAAATTTTATAATACATGACGTTTTGATATAATAAAAAAATATTAATTAATTTTTATCAAATATATCCTTAAATAATTTTTAAACTTTATTAATTATACTGTACGGTATAATTGCATTCACTAACAAAATTTTTTAATAATAAAGTAATTGCATTCACGATAAAGTCTTCTTTTTTTCAAAATAAAAAAAAAATAGTGTGCTAATCTATTATTCTTCCCGCCAAAAAAAAAAGCTACGACCTTTTGAATGTCCTTTAAAAATTACTACTACATGGATAGTACCATGCTTAAAAAGTAGTGGTTTATTTTCAAATCAGATGTCAATTTGTTTTATCAAAAGCTCTGTCAATTGACTAGTGATCTCCATTTGTCATTTAACTAGTTTAAATTCGGATTAAGAACAGAACCCAAAAATAAATTCTTGTCTATATGTCCTGTTGTTCATATTTGATTTTTTCTCATGGTATGGTTAACATATATACTTTTAATAGCTTTAATAATCACAGCATATTTGGTAAATCAACTACTTAATCACTTCATAAAATATCTATTTGACCTTTCATAAACCGCAGTGTAATTAATACAGTTTAAAAATCACTTAAGAATATATTTAATAAAAATTAATTAATATTTTTTAATTATATCAAAACGTCACGTATTATGAAATAAATTTTTTTTCTTAAATGATATTTATTTTGAAACTGAAAGAGTTGTTTAAAAGTAATGATAATTTATATTTGTGATTTATAAAATTATGAAGTGAAACTGATATTACATAATCATTAAAGTTTAAATAACCAAATCAATGGTAAAATCAAGTTAAAATGTTTATATATTTATTAAGTCAAAAATAAATGTATAATAATTTAAAAAGAAACTCAAGAGACAAGTGCGCCTAAGCCACGTGAGAATGGAAGAAGGGGAGAGGAATACACGTGGCTGGAATCTAATCCAGTTGAGAGAAGCGACGTGGCAACATGGTGATCCCATTTCAGACAGTTATATGTACAAATTACTTTCCCCTCTTTCTTTAATTGCTTCAAAACAGCAACAATGGCAGCATGGAGGCTACCAACGCAACTAGCAACAGCACCTGCCAAATTACACCACCATCATAACCGTAACTTCGCCATTTCTTTTATCAATAACTCTCTTTCTTGGCGCCGTAGCTTATCCCCTCACCCTCTCATTTCCCTCTCCGCTTCATTTCATTCAAGAGGTACTCCCAAAATCAAAATCAAATTCTTGTCAGGATTATCATCATTCAAAAATGAGTTTTCATATGTTTAATTCAATTTGGGAAGGTAAATGTAGGGTGATGTGCGCAACGGAGGCTATGGTGGGAACTGGTGCAGTGAATCTGGCACCCGGAACTCCGGTGAGGCCAACGAGTATATTGGTTGTCGGCGCCACCGGTACTCTGGGTAGACAAATTGTGAGGAGAGCTCTTGATGAAGGCTACGAAGTTCGGTGCCTTGTCAGGCCTCGTCCCGCTCCCGCCGATTTCCTTCGCGATTGGGGTGCCACTGTTGTCAATGTCAGTTTCTCTCTGCTTTAATTGCATTCACGGTATCTAAAGTTATCTTCTAATGACCTATCCATCCAGGATTAACTCTATGAACTCTAATTTAATTTCAAATGCTGTTCTTTGAGCTGAAATTGCAGCTGGAAATTCCATTTTAAAGATCGACATTGATAGGTTATAAGGTGAATTCAGGGGATCGTGTATGCAACTCTTTGAACTGTTTTGTAGATGTAATTTGCAGGCGGACCTTAGTAAACCTGAGACAATTCCAGCAACATTGGTGGGCATTCATACGATTATTGACTGTGCCACAGGGCGTCCAGAAGAGCCTATCAGAACGGTTGGTCAGTTGGGTTTAGGGATTTCTGAATTAGTGGGATTCCAAATTCCATACCGCATTTTTCTTTGTTCTCATTTGCGTCTTCTATTTAGGTAGATTGGGAAGGAAAAGTTGCTTTGATACAATGTGCAAAGGCAATGGGAATCCAGAAATATGTTTTCTATTCTATCCACAACTGTGACAAGCATCCTGAAGTTCCATTAATGGAGATAAAGTATTGCACCGAGAAGTTTCTTCAGGACTCTGGTCTTACCCACATCATTATAAGACTTTGTGGTTTCATGCAAGTAAATGTCACCCCGGCTGAATTACCTGCTTTTACTTATGTTTATTTTATTTTAAATGCTCATTTAATGATAGGCTAATTTTTCTTCTTAATTCCGTGGATAATCTAAATGATCATTTCTATTTACTCAGTCTTGAATTTGCTTTCATGATAGTATTTCTTTTCTCGTTTTCATCCAACTGTTGAGTCCCAACGCTTGTTGCAAATTAACAGGGCCTTATTGGGCAATATGCTGTACCAATTCTAGAAGAAAAATCTGTTTGGGGAACAGATGCTCCCACAAGAATTGCTTACATGGACACACAGGTTATATTTTGTAAATATTTTTCAGGGAACAACTATTTTTTTTTTTTTTTTTTAAATTTCATCTAGTTGCTTTCTTATGAAGCATAAATTTTTGCATTTCATATTTAGGATATTGCTCGACTGACATTTATAGCATTACGGAATGAGAACATTAACGGGAAGCTTCTCACCTTTGCTGGTCCTCGAGCATGGACAACACAAGAGGTAAATAGTTAAACAAACTGAAGCGTCTTTTGTAGTAACTTATGTGCTATTGCATGTTTGTCACTGCCATGTCAGTTTTGAAACTGTCACTGAAGCGGATTATTTTGCTTATTTTGCTTTCTACATCTATAACCTCTCTAATCAATAATCTGTTAATTTTTTATTTTCTTTTATTTTTTTTTTTTAAGCAATAATATGCTAGACTTTGACGCAACGTGTTTAGGTGGCTGTTGTGACTTCAGGTTTCTTTTGTTTGACCACGTACCAAAGCAAATGATGCATTATGTTTCTTCTATGTTGAACGTCCTATCTTGGTTTTAGGTCATTACTTTGTGTGAAAGGCTAGCCGGGCAGGATGCAAATGTTACTACAGTTCCAGTTTCAATATTAAGATTCACCCGTCAACTGACACGGTTTTTTGAGTGGACAAATGATGTTGCTGATAGACTGGCATTTTCTGAGGTAATATATCCTTATGCTTTGTTAACACTTTCTAGACATGCTCAATGAAGTTTATATGTCTTGTTGCTTCAATTTACTCCAAAGCATGTATAGATCATTCAAATAACAAAAGTTTTCTGTAATTAGGCTTTTGAATGAATAGTAAAACAATCTCCCTCTGCATTGCCACCTGCTAGAACAATCCGGTGCTCTCATTAAGATTCCATTAGAAACATGTTATATACAAAACTAAATAAAATGGCCGAAGGCAGAATTAATTAGAGGGAGGTTTACGGTAGTTTTGGGTAGAAGTGCAGTATGGCCCTTTCTTATAAACCGTTTATATTCTTGTCTGCAGCTAAAAGAATCTTTGGACTGCTCTGCCCATTTTGGGTTCGCAATTGCAGTGAGTTGCATGCCGCTAACAAGCAGCATTAGATTCTTTTGGTTAGAACCTAGTTGGTTGAGGTCAAAATGCTGATAACTAGAAATCCTAGCTTTAAGGTTAAAGTGTTAAACTACTAAATGCTGGATGTTGAAATTTAGCTCTAACTGTGATATTTATCAATCGCCTCAAACTAGTGGTTAGGATTTAGGAGTGTTAGCGTCAACTGTTGGTTCTGAAACATTTATCAAATCAAAGGAACAAAGTTCCATTCACTGAATTTAGTTGGTAAATATAATTGCTTGTAAAAGAATATGTAAACTGAAAGACGCTTAGAGCTAAAATAACCCAAGAGTTGTACACTATACAGGAGACAATGAGATGTCAAATATTTGTGTTGGAGGGTGTTTTGTTGTGACACCATAGGCGTGTGTACCCATCATTCAATTCATTGCTAGCATATGATGGAAGGATTGAGCTTTGAGTAAATATTTCAAACATAAGGCTACCAAAATTAGTTTAAGACATGGTTGTTTGGAAATTGTTATGCATCGCACGTGTAAATGCAGTGGCAAATTAAAATTGAAAATACTTCTTGAAGCAGGGGAGAAAAAAAGAATTTAAGTGATGAATTTCTTTCTCTCCTTTCCGTATTCATGTTAGATGTAAAATAATGTTGACGCTTGAGGTTGCCAATAAAATGCTTGTTTGTAGGAGTAACAAGTCAAAACACTAGTCTCATTAGATTTAGGGTAAAATATAAATCAGCCTCATACTTTATTCTATTTCTTACCTATGCAATTAAGTCCTTACTTGATTTCCAATTAAGCCCTCATTGGATTATTCTTTACGTGTTTGGCCCATTAAGTTTCCTTGCATGTTGCCAATAAATTTAACTAATTAAATTCCTTTAATCTGTAGCGAATTTAACCAATTAAGTAATTCATATTTGTAGATTAACGTTGATATTTAGCCATATGTCATGCACATCCAAGTGACGTGAATAGTCAAATTGGTTTGACTTTATTCTCAATGCTAAGTTTTTATGCAATTCGATTTATATTCCAGGTAGTCAAGAAGGGGTAGGATTTTTGACAACACAATTTGAATATGTATGATTCATGATTTCAAAATATGTGATTCTTATTGATTGAAAAAGCAACTAGGGGTGTAGGGAAAAAAATTCAAAAAATGGTTAACCGAAAACTTGTTTCGAAACCAAATCGAAACTGAATCAAAATTTTCGGTTAATCGGTATACTAGGTTCGGTTTTAGATTATATTTCTTATATTTTATGGTTTTTTGGTTATAATTTTAGTTTATGAGTCGTAATTGAGTAATGGTTAACCCGTTAGTATATATACATATCTAGTTTTAGATTCAAAAAATTTTCTTGTATATTTTTTTTGCTGAATTTATATGACCTTTTCACATTAAATATATTTTATTTTAATATTAATATATATAGGCACTTTTAACTATACGTTGATTTAGAGTATGATTGGATAATGGATTATGACTTATTATGTATTTTTAATAATCATATTTTTGTAGTTTTATTTTAATAATTCTTTGTATTTTGGTTAGTTTTTATATTTTATTTTGTATTTTGAGTTGTAATCTGCATAATTAAAATGAGATTTTTGTAAAATTTTGTCAATGCTTATATGCCTAAATTTTAGATAGAAAATTGTGGTTAATTGAAACTATCAAAATTAATAGGCCGGTTAATTAAAATGAACGATTAGACTGGTTAATGGTTCTATGTATACCCCTGGCTGTATGCATACCTCTACTTGAGTAACTTTTCGAAACTTCCTTTAAACCTTTTTCAAAGATTTCTTACATCAAGGTTTTCCTGGGAAGGCTAGTGGGTAGAGGTTAAGTAACAAAAATCTTATTTTAGGTTAATTAAATCGATAATTTAGTGTTATACTTTGTATTTTTGAGAAACCAGTGGTTGAGTTAATTATTCGGTTAATAGGTTCGTATATATTTTATATTTTTTATATTAATTTTACATTTAATATTTTTGTACTTTATATCTATAAATATTATGATATATATAATTTTTTAAAATATTATTATAATAAGTATTGAAATTATCTTTTTTATTACAATCAAATAATAATTCTATATCCATAATGGACCCTATATTAAGAGTTTCTTGTTGAACATATTTAAATTTTATTTTCTTAATTGAATATTATATTTGGTTTTTTTTTTGTTGTATTTTTAACCATTAAGAAAAATTTTATAATTTATGCAATTTATTAAATTTATATATTAAAAATTTTTAATGGTCAATCAATTGGTCAATCCGAAAAATTAGGATAAAAATTGAAATCGATATAATAGCCAATTAAAATTAATGAATTGATAAATAAAATTATTCAAGTACCGATCAATTGATTTATGCTCATTCAGCTTGCTACTACTGGGATATATCGTTATCAAGTACGAGTACTCTTTGTTGATCATCCACTCATTTTCACATGCTCCCTACAATAATGTGATTCTAATTATGGATGACATATTAGGTGTCAAAATATGATTACACACTCTAGATATCTCAAGGCTTGGGATCGCTTATATGGTCCTTGTGAGAAGAATACCTTATTGGCACTATAATAGCGATCTTCAAGGAATCTTTTTGTAGGTCGATACAATGTACTGCTTTTTACTAAAGCACTCATATATTACATTAGGTGTCTTTACACCATATTTTGTGAGAAAATTCAAGGTAAGAAACCACGTAATATTTGTTAGTATATTCATATTAACAAGATCTAATCTTGTTAATATTATGATTAGAAATATTTAATAATAATTTCACATGTAATAAGAACGCCCTGAACAACATAATCGTATTATGATTCTTCGACTTTGTCTAGTTAGTACGAAAACGACATGATCGAATAGATAAAAAAATTAATTACCCATATTATGTTATATCTTATGTTATCTGATGTTTGTCCATGTCCTAGAAAAGAATGCCCATTGTTCATTGCATAAACAATTGTCATTGCAACCTGACATGGTTGGTCTTATTGACATGACATCAAGAGTGACGTTATTTGAATACCTCATGTTCTTCTTTTTGCTGAGGGAAAATAGTGTGCATAAATTAAGCAAAAGACACTTTAGAATGGCTGTTAATTGACAAGTGGCTCCTAAGCCCGAACCTGTACTTGTGTGAATTACCACTTAAAGAACATTATGATTTTATGTTGTTTTGCTATGCCACTCAAACCCTGCATCCGCAGATATATATTCATGGGTACTCGTCGACTCTGATTACCTTTTGTGCCTTAAGATCTTGTTTCAAGAGTTTCTTTAGAGAGTTGCATGAATTTATGCCGCGATGATGTCACTAGTGAACTCACTTGGTTTAGTCCTCCCAAGATGGTTTTGTAGTTAGCACCATATAAACTAAATTCATTTACATTTGACGTCTTCCTACTCATCACACTTAGAAAGCTTTACCGGGTTGTGAGAATCTATTATCCTTCTGAGAGCTACAAGTTAATGTGTTAGGGATGCCATAGCTAGGAAAAGAGAATACCATGTAGAAGATGAAAATTAGCGCGTAAGAGGGTAGCAGTGGAGATTAGGCCCCATTTCCCGTTGTGGTTTGTATGTATAAGAGGGGCACTTTGCTAGTGATTTTCCTTGTTGCCTGTCTTTAATGCGGGGTTGTTGTTTTGATATATCATAATTGCCATTTGTGATTGCAGTAGAGAAACCAAGATGACATATTTACAGCCTACATCACTGGTGCAATAGTCTTAGTCTCTTCTGCATGAACTGTTGCAGGTTCTAACAAGCGACATTGTTTTCTCCGCTCCAATGCCGGAAACATATAAACTCCTTGGCGTGGAACAAAAAGATATAGTCACATTGGAGAAATACTTGCAGGATTACTTCACAAACATATTGAAGAAATTGAAAGACCTCAAAGCTCAATCGAAGCAGACCGACATTTTCATCTGATTGAACTGTAAATGAAGCCATGTCTTTTCAGACTTGGTAAAACTTGTACTGATCTCTAATAGACCCCAATTCCTTCTTGGATATCATTTTTCCATTGCACTTTCTTTTCATGCAAAGAGTATGAAATTGAAAAGTATTGGAAATACTTGTGCAGAATTTGTTGTGGAAAGATATATAACTGTAAGTTTCATCTAATTTTACGTAATAAGTCTGCTTAAATTCTGCCAATTGACTGAGAAATGTAGTATCCTATATACGCATCATAGACACATGTTGTATTAGAACTGTGGAAAATGCAATCCCGCCTCTCAACTTTGTTGAAAAGAACGGTGTCGTCTCTAAACTTATAAGTAAAACACCTTTCAAGTAGAACAATGCTGATATGCGAACGGTGTCGTCTCTAAACTTACAAGTAAAACGGTGTGGTATCAAGTAAAACAATATTAATCATATCAAGCAAATAAGCCTCTGCTTAGGCAATCATCCAATCCAAGTTTGATTATTTAAAAATTTAGGCTAAAGTAGGATAATTACAGTTAATCGCACTAATCTCTATGAGAGTTTTTACTCAAAACTCACTGTACTACTTGTCTTGTTTATTTGCCAGTGCCAAGTCCATACATCATGTGTGAGTGATGTCTCGTTAAGATTGATTGATCCCAAAGAATATTTGGTTTCAAAGTTGGAAAATGTTAGGAAAAAAAATCATATGTAAATGATGGCATACATATCACCATTATCATATAGGATTAATAAAAAATTTCCTTTAAAATATTACTTTTTAATTGATTACATTCTTGAACTAATTAAATATTATATTAGGTACCTAATTTGTTTAAAATGTAAATTGAGGAAAGAATGTATGGGTATGGCTATTAAATGTATATGAGAAGGGAAGATGAAAATAAAAGGTGGAAAGGGACAGGCAATTATGGCATTAGAACCATGGTATTTATAGCCCTCCAATTATTCCTTTTGCTCATTGATTGTATTTATGGCCCAATCAAAATTCACACGGTTGGCCCACTTCTCATTCAATTAATCAAAACAAAATCCAAATTATTATTAGAATTCTGTGGACTAATTATTGACCGCTCACCAAGAGATGCCAATTGAACTCTTTAAGTTTAGTGCAAACTTAATTGTCATTCTTATGATTCTATTCTCTGTTATTCAGTAACTATTATGAAATCCATATTTCTTATATTCAATTCAATTTAATATTTTTAATTTTTTTAATGTATTTTTAAAAAAATGAAAATATGAGAAGTTATTTTGAAAGGTGGTGTGTTTACTTTCGTTTTACCAATAAACCTGTGCTCAAATTCCACCAGCATATTTCTCATATTTAGAAGTTTTTAACTAATGTTTTTAAGAAATACAACTAAATATAATGTTATATAATTCAGAAGCAGTTTTAACATTGAAATGTATTAATTTACAAAATTTTAAAAATTGTTTAAATGAAATCTTATGGAGTTCAAAACATTCCTCAAAAGTTTAATAAAGTAATGAATTATCCAAATAATACCGGATAATATTAAAAAATTTATATAATTACTCTATTACTATGCAAGCCTTAATTTTAAAATAATTAAATTTTGGTCTCAAAATTTTCACACTGCATACTTAATCGGACGATGATTCAGTAAGTTTAGCGTATCGCTAGCAAATTTGAGCCATTAAATGAAAATTAAAAAAAAAATTCAATGATTCATATGTGTGTTAAATGTACCAAATCATCATCCAATTAAGAAAACAGTTATTAGAAAAATTAGTGCACAACCCGTATGTAATTTGCTATTATTTAACAATAACAACAAATTTAAAAAAAAATGAATTTTTGTGGAACTAGTACATGAAAGTAGTGCGCGCAACCAAAATATACTCACACTTGCGAAATTCATAGCTTATTACCTTATACAAATACATCAATTTTACAAAAAAAAAAAAAAAGAAGCATGATTTATATTTCTTAAATGCTTTCAAATTTATAAATAATGACATTACTAAGGGAAAAATATAAGAGAATAATTAGAAATAATAGAAAATGAGAGGAAAAAAAGAAATAAGTGTGAACAATAAAAAAAAAAAAAAGAAAAATATGACATTACAAAGAAAAAGAAAAAAAAGACAATAGTTAGGGATAATAGGAAATGAGAAAAAAAATATATAAACCAGAAAAAAAAGTGAGAATATAAAGAAAAATTAAAAAAAAGAAGGAAAAAAAAAATACCTAGTAAACATGAGAAGTAAACATCCTCACCGCTAAACTAAAGTGTAGGGTGTTTAACTTTTGTAACACTGCAAAACAAGTCTGAAATAGTCACGAAATTTACCGACTACTGTCTTGAAAATGCATATTTCCAATTAGTTGTCAAGGTTAACGACGGAATAAAAAAAATTTGCTAAATACCGACGGCAAATAATAGCAATATTTTTAATAAATAGGTATAATTTTTTTTTTTATAAAAACACACATATTTATAAAATTGTCCCACAGTCATGCAATGAATTTCTTAGATGCAATTTTTTTAGTCAATGCATTAAATGTAGTGTTGTTTTCTCGAAATGTTCTGATAATTATTTCTTTAAATAAGTATGGAGTTTTAACTGACCGTCTTCTATTTTATCTACAGAGTATAGCAAATACATTAACCACGATAGATGATAATGGGTTTCTTTTAGATTTTGGGCGATTTAAGAAATTAATTAGAATTTTGGATTTACGGATAAAATATTTAGAAAAATAATATGTAAGAAAACGAGAATCACTTTGCCCTTTTTTTTATCAGAATGGAATCCACCTGGAATTGTTAGGTTTTTATCAAAAAAAACTGCAAGCAAAGTTGTTGATTTTAGGAGTTAAAATGGTGTCATTTTGCAGGATTAATTATGTATGTAGTCATCAAATTTTTGAATTTATAATTAAATAGTAATAATAAAATAATTTATAACATAAAAATTATCAAAATTTTATTTTATTTCAATTGAAGTAATAATGACCTGAAAATCAATTTTTTATATGATCGGAGTGATAGTTAAACACGCTGCGTATGATTATCATATCATTTTATAATCAATAACATTTATAAGTCAAATCATCATCTGAAAAAAATTTCATATCATCATGTAGATATAAAAAAATGATTTATACAAAAAATAAAATAAAAAATTCAAGTAACTAATAATAATTTATTTGTAGAATTAAATAATGTTAAAATGACATAGCAATCATATGTTTTTTACTTAAATTTCACTTTGGTGACATAAAAAATTAATTTTAGATCATTTTTTCTTCAATTAAAACAAAATAGAATTTTGATGATTTTTATATTACAAATTATTTTATTATGATCATTTAGTTATAGTTCAAAAATTCGATGATTATAGACATAATTAATCCTGTTTTGCAGGCAAATTTGGAACTGCGTGAGTGGGCTCTGGTGTATTAGAAAATCACACATTAACTTGACATTTTTAAAATTTTTTCAATATAAAGCTGCATTTTTCCACAATTAAAAAAAAAATATTGAAAGTGCCACATATTATATTCTATACACTCATTTTTTTTTTAAATTTCCTTCCCATCCCTTTCCTTTTTTTAGAGGTGAGCAAGAACCAATTAATCGATTTATTAATAATTTTATTAATCGGTTCATTAATTTTGGTTAACTACTATATCGATTTCGATTTTTAATCAATTTTTTCGAATCGGATTATTGGTTAACCACTAAAAAATTTTAACATATAAATTGAATACAATAAACAATTTGTAATATTGTTTTTAACAGTTAAAAATGGTTTAGAAATGAAAAAATATAAATTAAATATAATATCCATTAAAAGAATAAAAAAATAAATTTTTATAATTACTGATAAAAATTAAATATATTTAATATGAAACTAATAATATAGTGCTAATTATACACCTTTAATGAAAAATAATAGTAATAAAAAGATAATTTTAATGTTTATTTTCTAAAAATATGTATTATAATAATATTTTAAAAAATTATATATTATAATATTTATAAATTATAAAAATATTAAAAAATTTAAGTGTAAAATTTAAAATATAATATATAAAATATATATAAATCGGTTAGCCAGTTTTTAAAAGTAAAAATCATAAATCTAATTTTCAGTTCGGTTAATCTAAAAATTAATTCAGTTTTGAATTAATTTTTCGATTAACCAAAATTTAATTTTTTTCTCACCCCTACTTTTTTTATCTTTTATTTTGTGCCATGTATTAGATTTTGAGGTGTGTAAATTTTGATGTTAAAAAGAAAATACTTCACTATTTTATTTAATAAAATTTGTAGCCAAGACTTGTGATTGAAGAAAAAATTAGCACACCGGTCATCACATCTCAATCATTTAAATCATAAAAAAAATTAATATATAGAAAATTTTTAAATTTAACATCAACGCTTAAATTTTAAAAATAATTGATTAAAAATAATTCCACAGTTAAGAATTTTATTGAAATTATTGTAGAAAATTTTGTTGGAGCATAAAAAAAGGTAGTATTATGTGAATGTAGTATAAATTAATTTTTTTAATGAAATTTTAATTTTTAACTAATTTCATTTTTATTTTTAAATTGTAGATCCTATTAAGTTTGTAATTAATTTAAGAATGAAAATAAAGTTAGTAAAAAATTATTATATTTTTCTCTACAAGATAAAGAAAACCTTAATGTTAAAACCATGATCTTTGAGATACATCTACATAAATTACTAATTATTGGGATATAATAATTGCCCATAGGAACTCTGCACATATTCAGCTTTATTTGATATGCAATCAAAACTCTGAAAAAATGCAGCTTTATATTAAAAAAAATTTTAAATACGTCAAGTTAATGTGTCATTTTTTAATATATCGATGTCAATTCGTGCAGTTCTAAATTCACCAGTAAAATAACACCATTTTTATTTTTAAAAAATACAATTTTACTTGCCATTTTTATGACAAAAATTAAACGATTACAAATGAATCCTACTCTAACGAAAAAGGCAAAATAGTTATCGTTTTCTAGCACACCAGTTTTTAAATATTTTTAAAGTAATCCCAAAACCATAATTAATTTTTTAAATTGTCCCAAATCTAAAAAAAAACCCAGATAAAATGATGAAAAAAAATATAGTTCCCGTAAGTAAATGTGATTCTAAAATTTTCAAAAATGGTTATCAAATAACCAATGAAAAAAACTAAAATGCCTACAAACTACTATATATTATAATTAAGGAAAATAAGGAATTAATAAGGCACAATCTAAAAACAAGTTTTTTTAAAGAAAAAAAAAAAGCAAGACTAACTTTTATTACTCTAATTTATATGTAATCTCAGATGATTGGAAGTGGTTAATAAAATGATATAAGTTTAGTTAAGGCCTATTCTCCTTATTAGGCTATCAATTTTGTCTCTTAACTTTGACTTTTCTTAGGCTAATATAGATTAAGTTATAATCACTTTTTGATGTAGTTTTTCTTATTAGGGTATAAACTATAAAATTAAACCTATAACCAAAGTTTCATGCAAATCAAGATCTAATCAATTAAAAAATAAAACATTGAAAATAAAATTAAGCACTAAAATCATCATTAAGAAAAAAAATTATTTATTAGCTACAAGATAGCATTAATCACAACACATTGTTAAGTTCATTGCAATTCAAATTAAATAAAAATGAACAAAAGTAAATTGGAGTTTAAGAAGAAGTATTCAACAACGTGAAAAGCCTTTTCAATCTTCCCTTGAATTCTCCAATTCCAAAAACAATGAACATTAAGTGCTCTAGGTTGTGGTTTGAAGAAAGTGGAGAATATATAGACTTCAAAACCCTAA
>JBBPFJ010000543.1:0-86065 GCA_037975025.1 Excoecaria agallocha
AATAGCCTGCCTAAGTGCTAGTTCAAAAAGGGTGGATAACGGGAACAACGGATACTCGAAGGTATCAAATAATGGATATCTCGAGGATATCAAACAATGAACCCAAGGGGTCGAACTATGGTTCCATTAAAGGAACAAACAATGGACCCAAATAGGGTCAACTATGGCAGCTGCAACTATATCCCTTTAGGCATACCTATCTAATCTACAACTGAACTAACACCCACAGGCTTAACCACTAAATCAAAAGAATATTTGATTCATCATGTTCCTTCTTACACATACAATATTTGCTCAAGCCATAATTCTCATCCGCATTCACATTTCATACTCATGTGATGGCATTAATATTTGTTACCTTGACTTATAACTCATATATCGCATATTCAATCTCATTTAAGGACAATAATCTTCATACTTCACATAAACATACATATCTTCATAGTAATTTCATGCAATCATGACCTTACTATCATTACGATCACATATCATAGCAAGTTGTAATTAACGCTACTTAACAAACTTACCTTGACCACTTTACCTTGATCGATACGGCTTGACAATAAGAGCATGGCATAAAATAGTCATATATTACCTTTAGTAAACATACTCATTAAACATGGCAATTAGGTTGCGTTAGAGGGTTAATTATCATTATAAAGAGTGTTGGATTAATCAATATTAATGTGGAAGTGATTTGTCAGATGATTCAAACAAATGTGCAAAATAGAGAAATGAAGGGCAGTGGAATACTACTTGGCCATGCATGAACCTTGAGTGGCTTGTTAGTGTAAGCCCTAACCCTAATGCATTTTTATAAAACACTTAAGTTAATCAATGAGGCATTTGTTTTATCTATTGTATTCCTATGCATACCAATTGATAGAACTATCCAAGAATGTTGTTTCAGCTTAAGTTATCATGTGTGAGGCATATGGTTGTAAGACCTTGAAACAAATAAGACTTCATTCTAAAAATCCCTAGTTAGTTAGTGTTATGGGAATAACAAATGAATTAATACTAGTATGCTCTCTCTGATAAGATGAGTTCTGTCTTACGGATTATAAGGACAACAGTGTCAATCAGAGATTATAGATACATGTTTAGAACATTGTATCTGGATTCAATCCATTCATGAGAACACTACATGGTACAAGTCATAAGTGTTTCTCATATGCAAGTTTTGCATCGGAGTTCTTAGACCTAAAATCTCTATGAAACTTTTTATGAATTACTGTGTACTTTGACATACACCTAATGTGCTCATAACAGAGTAACAAGTATGGATATGCTTGGGTATGCATTGATTCATGTTAAAGAGCATGAGAGAAGTGAAGGGATTATCCCTTTCAATAAGAGAGAAAATATCATCGGCCACTTGATCAATGAACTGAGAAGTGTATGGCATACCGAGATAAAATAATGAGTAATCATTATTTATTTGAGAGTTTAGTGTCACAGGAATATCAAGAAAGGAATTAGTATATATAAGGATTACTAGTTCATTGCCTTATATTAATTTTGATATTTAAGGGTAAGGGATTATGCAAAATTGCATTAGGTCACTAAATGAAATTTGCATATTTCATTTAATTTGGAATGCTATAATATCTTGCTAGTGAATATATATAGCCTTTGAATTAATTCATTAATTCATTGCCAATATTAAATGGACTTATAAGATCACACACAAAGCATTGTGTTTTAAATATTTAAATAAAGTATTGGGCATTAATTTGGGCTTTTAATTAAAGTCAAATTAATGTATGTAATGGGTATTAAAATTACTAAATGGACCTTGGTCCATTAGAGAGAGAGATTCAGCCCACAAGGTTTATTTTCAATTAATTAATTATCTTGTATTAATTAAGTTAATTGAGTATTAAATCCTAAAATAATTTGAATCAAATTAAAACATTTAAATGAGAGATAAAGTGACCGAAATTCTAAGATAAAAACCAATGAGAATTTCAGCACATGCTTATTTCCTAAATTAAGTGATTTGTTTTGATTAAATGTCTTATGTTTATTTTGAATTAATTTGACTTTAAAATTTAAAGGAGTTTGAGTTCATGTATGTCACTTAATTAGGAAGTGATGGAGGCTGAATTTACTAGCTAAATTTGGAATTAATACTTATCTAAATAAGAGAGACATATAAATGAACACAAAGAGAAAAACCCTAGGAGTGAATTACTCTCTCTCACACTCTTGGCCGAATTTCACAAGGGGAAAGGATTCTTCCTTGTTCTCTTGTGTCCTTAGGCAGAATTAGCGACCAAAAGGAAGTACAGGATCAGATCTTGTAGCTTCAATCCATTACCATTGCCAATTATTTACACATAGAGCTAGCACTCTCAATTTTAAGCCTTCCTTGCAATTGTGTGTATGAACATAGAGAGGAGTGGCATAAAGGCTGTTATTTTGGCATTGGTGGTGAAGATCTAGGGTGAATAAATCCTTCTTAGTTGCTAGTCATCATCAAAATCAAATCTTGAAGTGCATCTAAAGTTATAAGTTTTAAAACCCTAAAATTGCATGTTTTCGATTCTTGTTTATGGATTGCATGGTATGTATGATCAATTTTATTTTTTTCCGCTACGAGATCATCATATATATGCCATGTCATATCCCTTAAGTGGTATTAGAGCCTAAACATGATTATTTTAGTGCTTTAGATGCATAAAATATTTAATAAAAAATCGTTCGTTTAAAAACATGCAATGCTAAAATTTTCTATTTTGAGTTTTTTGCATTGTTTTGGTGTAAAAACGATTTTAAATGATTAGAGAGGTATTATACTTATTATGACATGTTAATATATTGTCCTAAGATGTTTTAGAGATGTTCATGGTCGGATTTAATTATAAATACCTGATGGTATATGTTAATCTTGAAACTAGGTGCTAGTTGGCATGATAAGTGTTTATTTAACAACTAGTTTTCAAAATTAAATGTAAAACTGATTTTGGCATGTTTGTAAGTGATTTTAAAGATTAAATATCAGGTATGGACATATTTTAAATTTGGTTTTAATTATGGTCCATGACAATTTATTTGATTAATTTTAAAATCACTTAAAACTATGACTAGTTTGCGTTTGTTACATGTTTAATCAACATTGTTTGTTTTGTTTTGATTAAAATGGTAAAAACACATTTAGATCAGATCTGTATAGAACATTAACTCAATATTTATGACCTTATTTAAATTATTAAATGACTCATAAAATTATTTTAAGTGTTTGTGCATTTTTGTGGCATTATATGAGCATTAAATAACTAGTTTCGTTGTTGTTTGTTTGTTTTAGTATGAATGCCATGTATGATATATGTTCTTCATGATTTTATGTTTTAATTCATGTTGGTACATATATATATATATATATATTTATTTTTAATGTTTATGGGCTTTATGACTTAAAATTAAAAATGGCAAAATTGGAAATTATACTATAGTTGATTTATGGCACAAATCTAACTAGTTTGTGTTTTGGGCTTTTAAGAGAACTTATTCAATAAGAGGATTTAGTCCATTAGGCTTCGGCCCAGGCCCATCATGGGGTCCTCTCTTAAAAGTTCAATTACACAATTTCCATTAATGGGCTTGGCTAAATTAATTAAAATTGGACTTTGTTTTATCCATGAATGTTATGTATATTTATTTGCTTGTTTTGTGTGATGAATGGATATGCATGGTGCATTCATGGGCCCTGGGTTTTTGTAATTAAATATGGCCTATGAGACATTATGTATTATTGTAAAAGTTTCATTTATTTCTTAGAATATAATTTATTTGAATACTTTGTAAATCAAGATGAAGCCCATCAGAGTGGAGAAGCCCAACTCGAAGATTCTTATGTAATTGTGTAGAATCTTAGTTGTAGGTTTTTGGGCCCATGTTTGTTAAGCTTTACTTTATGCAATTATATATATATGCATGCTATGAATGAATGAAAAAGCATATGCCATGTAAGCCGTAATAAAATGAATCCCTAAAATAGTAAGTCACAAAGTTGCCTTCCTAATTCGAAACATGTCAAGGAATCGATCATCGGTCATGTAGACTAGGAGTTCTAGATGCGCCCGATTATCTTTGTGAGGCATGGGTTGTGAATGTAGGTTGGACTTAACATGGAAAAGGATGCCCGGACCTAGGAAACTAATAAATGGGTTTGTACTATAACATCTTAAGATGTTAGCCCATTTGATCCAAGATTCATGTACGAGACATGATTGGAGTTTTCCTACCTAAGTAACTTAACTTGTTAGGTGTACAAGCTCACTTGACTAATAAGTTGTTGTGAAAAGTGGATCTTGGCCATATTAAATCACTAACGCGAATTATTGAAAGGGATATTAATTCAGTTTGTGGGATTATAAATAAGACCTCATTTAATCTTGCTAAGTTTTATTGTAGATTGAAAATGGCTTCTTCAAACAACAACTTTCATTTCGATCGGTCCTGGAAAAGGACAAACTGAATGGCACCAATTTCATAGACCGGTCTCGAAACTTAAGAATAGTTCTTAAGCAAGAGAAAAAGTCGTATGTTTTGGATGCACTCTTGCTTGAAGAACATGGTAGGAACACCTCTACGGTTCAAAAGGAAACTTTTGAGACCAAGAAAAGTGACTCAAATGATGTGACCTATTTGATGCTGGCCACTATGGTGCCTAACTTGCAAAAGCAATTCATGGACCAAGAGGCTTATGCGATCATGGTGCACCTTAAGGAGATGTTCATAGAGCAAGCTCGTCACGAGAGGTTCGTGACAACAAAGGCCATAATTTCTTGTAAGATGGATGCGGGTACTCCTGTTAGTATCGATGTACTCAAGATGAAAGGGTATCTTTATACTCTTGAGAAGCTTGAGGTACAAGTCCGGAAGGAATTGTCTACTGACTTGATCTTAGGTTCATTGATTGATGATTATGATCCATTTGTTATGAATTATAACATGTATGCAATGAACAAGACAGTCACCAAGCTTCATATGATGCTTAAGAATGCTGAAAAGAACATTCGAAAGACCAATCCCGTACTTATGGTTCAAGGGGGCATTAATAAGGGACCCGCTAAGGGAAAGGAAAAGGGAAAGGCAAAACTCAAGAATGACCTGGCTCAATTCAAGTCAAATGGGAGTGCACCTCAGGCCCAATCCAAGCCCAAGGAGCAAAAGCTCAAGGAGAGCGAGAGCACATGCTTCCATTGCAACAAGATAGGGCATTAAAGGAAGAATTACGCTCTTTTCAAGGAAGAACAAAAGAAGAATGGAGCCAAAGAGTCCGGTTCTGGTATTTTTGTTGTTAAAATTAACCTTTATATTTCTACCACTTGGGTATTGGATACCGGTTGTGGTTCTCACATTTTTTCAAATGTGCAGGGACTAAGAAATATGTGGTTACTTGGAAAGAATGAAGTGGACCTCCGTGTGGGGAATGGAGCACGAGTTGCTGCTATGGAGATAAGCGACTATCAACTCACTTTACCTTTCGGACTTTGTTTAGTTTTGAAAAATTGTTATTATGTGCCTGCTATGAGCATAAAAATTATTTTAGTTTCTTGTTTGGATTTGGATGGATTTGATTTTTTTATTAATATTGGCAATGCTCATATTCGTCGCCAAGGTATTTCATAGTGCAATGCCATGTTGCAAAATGGCCTTTATATCCTTGATTTACAAAAAAAAAGTCTATATACAACATTAATACAAAGAGGGTTAAATCAAATGAATTGAACCCTACTTACTTCTGGCATTGTCGTTTAGGGCATGCAAACAAAAAATGCATTTCAAGACTTCACAAATCTAGAGTGCTTGGGTCATTCGACTTAGAATCTTATGACACATGCGAGCCATGTTTGCATGGAAAAATGACAAAGAGTCCTTTTAACAAGAAAGGTGAGAGGACTAATGACTTATTGGAGCTAATACATACCGATGTATGTGGACCATTAAGTACACAAGCTAGAGTGGTTTTAGCTACTTCATGACGTTCAAAGATGACTTCATTAGATATGGCTATGTCTATCTAATGAAGTACAAGTCTGAAACTTTTGAGAAATTCAAAGAGTTTAAGAACGAAGTAGAGAAACAACTTGGAAAAAGCATAAAATCCATTCGATTAGATCGAGGTGGCGAATACTTAAGCCAAGAGTTTGACAGTCATATGAAGGAGTGTGGAATTATTTCACAGCTCACTCCTCCAAGAACACCATAATGGAATGGTGTATCCGAAAGGAGAAATCAAACTCTGTTGGACATGGTTCGATCAATGATGAGTCAAGCAAATCTTCCTGTCTCTTTTTAGGGTTATGCATTAGAAACTGCTGTATTTCTACTAAACCGTACTCCAACTAAAGCATTTGAGAAGACACCATATAAAGTATAGACAAGGAAAGAACCCAATATGTCATTTCGTAGTATTTGGAGTTGTGAAGGACATGTTAAGAAATTAACATCTGATAAACTAGAGTCCAAATCCACTATTTGCTTGTTTGTAGGTTATCCTAAAGAAACAAAGGGATACTACTTTTACTCACAAGCCGAGATCAAAGTATTTTTTGCTCGCAAGGCTGTTTTCTTGGAAAAGGAGTTCCTTCCTTCTCAAGAAAGACAGGGGGAATAAAGTAGAACTTGGAGAAATTCAAGCGCCATAAACTCCTATAGAGGTTGAGTTGGAAATGGGATCAAGTTCACAACCAGTTGTGGAACAATAACCCATTACACAAGAACCTAGAAGGTCTAGTAGGGTACATCGGGAGATTGTATAATTTACCCATTACATTGACATACAACTAACGTGCTCGTAATAGAGTGACAAGTATGGGTATGCTTGGGTATGAATTGATTCATGTTAGAGAGCATAAGAGAAGTGAAGGGATTACCCCTCTCAATAAGAGAGAAAATATCATCGGCCACTTGATTAGTGAACTGAGAAGTGTATGGCCATAATGAGATAAAATAATGAGTAATCATTATTTATCTGAGAGTTCAATGTCATTGGAATATCAAGAAAGGAATTAGTATATATAAGGATGACTAGTTCCATGCCTTATATTAATTCTGATATTTAAGGGTAAGGAATTATGCAAAATTACATTAGGTCACTAAATGCCATTTACATTTTCATTTAATTTGGAATGCTATAATATCATGCTAGAGAATATATATAGCCTTTGAATTAATTCATTAATTCATTGCCAATATTAAATGGACATATAGGATCGCACACAAAGCATTAGGTTTAAAATAATTAAATAAAGTATTGGGCATTAATTTTGGCTTTTAATTAAAGTCAAATTAATGTATGTAATGGATATTAAAATTGCTAAATGGACCTTGGTCCATTAGAGAGAGAGATTCAGCCCACAAGGTTTAATTTCAATTAATTAATTATCTTGTATTAATTAAGTTAATTGAGTATTAAAGCCTAAAAGAATTTGAATCGAATTAAAACACTTAAATAAGAGATAAAGTGACCGAAATTCTAAGATAAAAATCAATGAGAATTTCGGCACATGATTATTTCCTAAATTAAGTGATTTGTTTTGATTAAATGTCTTATGTTTATTTTGAATTAATTTGAATTTAAAATTTAAAGGAGTTTGAGTTAATGTATGTCACTTAATTAGGAAGTGATGGAGGCTAAATTTACTAGATAAATTCGGAATTCATACTTACCTAAATAAGAGAGACATATAAATGAACAAAAGAAAAAAACCCTAGGAGTGAATTACTCTATCTCACACTCTTGGCCGAATTTCACAAGGGGAAAGGATTCTTCCTTGTTCTCTTGTGTTCTTGGGCAGAATTAGTAACCAAAAGGAAGTACAAGATCAGATCTTGTAGCTTGAATCAATTACCATTGCCAATTATTTACACATAGAGCTAGCACTCTCAATTTTAAGCCTTCTTTGCAATTGTGTGTGTGAACATAGAGAGGAGTGGCATAAAGGCTATTCATTTGGCATTGGTGGTGAAGATCTAAGGTGAATAAATCCTTCTTAGGTGCTGGTCATCATCAAAATTAAATCTTGAAGTGCATCTAAAGTTGTAAGTTTAAAACCGTAAAATTACATGTTTTCGATTCTTGTTTACGGATTGCATGGTATGTATGATCAATTTTATTATTTTTTTGCTACGTGATCATCATATATATGCCATGTCATATTCCATCATGGCTGTGCATTCTTAAGGATTTTGGCTTGCTTGGCCATGCATCTCAAGCCTTTTGGCTTGCTTGGCCATGTGTCTCAAGCCTTTAGGCTTGCTTGGCTGTGCATCTCAAGCCTTTAGGCTTGATTGGGCGTGCATCTCAAGCCTTTAGGCTTGCTTGGCCATACATCTCAAGCCTTTAAGCTTTCTTGGCTGTGCATCTCAAGCCTTTAGGCTTGCTTGGCTGTGCTTCTTAGGGTTTAGAGATCCATATCAGTTCAAAGTAAATAAAATGATTTCATAAGCCAAAACATCTTACAAAAACTCATCTTAAACCAAACATCTTTCATTAATCATTGTAAAATTGAACTAAAGAACCAAAGGACTCAGATAATAAAACCCTAATTTCTATAGATCCATCTACAAATAACAAGGAAAACAACGATACTCCCATACCTGAACACCGTGACTTTCTTACTCCTTCAAGATCTAACTCTGTGCAAGTGAGATTTCTTAAATACTCAAAAATGGAAAATGCATAACAAAAATAAAATGCCAAAAGATAAGTAGATTTTTGAGGAAACTATTACATCACTTACATTTGAAAAGTCATTTTGACTGGGCTTACAACCTGGTCATTAAAATAAGGAAAAGAAAAGGAGCAATATTACCTCCAATGCACAGAAATAAATAGCAAGCAAAAAAAGACAATAGAAACTTTGTAGTATGTGTGCATGTGTGCCTTTATGCAAAAAAAATCCATATAAATTTATGTATAAAAAAAAAAACAAAAATAAATAATGTCTATCCTAGCCAATTGAAAATCTAAGCACAAGTAAATGGAGTCAAAATTATGCGGCGAGCCAAACCTTGAATACACGGACAAAAAAAAAATGCTACTGCCCCTGAAAATCTCGTATGTATCATTGTAAGAGTGATAGGAAATGGAAAGTGAAAATATTTTGGTGAAAGAACCCACTACAACAAAATTCAGAAGTCATATTTCCACAAACACTTCCATAAAAATCGAACGATTAATACTTCAACCTTTTGGTTAACCATATGCACCATCATAGCACATAGAAAAGTAACAACTTAATAAAAGGGAAATGTAGCAAATCACATTAATTACCATGTTATTAAAAAAAGTTAGGGGAGCACCAAACATGGGCCATCTCTGCAGGTCATTTTTTTAATTAAACTATAGTATAGGGTATGAATGTGCCTCCATGTGTATGATCAATTGCTTGCATAATCTCAAACTTACATGAGACCAACAATCAACTTTCATAAAACTAGGATAATTTTATTCTAGAACTGGTGTTGAAGACTTGACAGTAGGTATTTAGTAGATTTAAATGCTTTAGCAGACATACTGGTAAAAAGGCCACATAAAATCAATGCTATGTGCAAGCAATGATTGCATAAACGAGAATATAAGTCAATTATATGAGCTGACATAGATTTAACAAGAAGTTAGCTATGATACAAGTAACTCAATTCATGTCAAGAACAAGAAATTGGTTGATTATGAAATGCCTAAATAATTCCTTTCATCATATACAGGTGAAATTAGTCAATCTTAAGACATTTCACCATGAACGAACATTGCACCCTACATTAGAAAGCACGAGACTTAGATTGAATATCGGAGTACTCACCTTGTTATACAATATTACACCCGATGAAAGAAAAATGTAGATCAATAGGTATAAGTAGGTCAAGACAAGTGGCTTGTTGATCATCATTTTGCCTGTTCTTTGCTTCTAACAAAAACAGTATGATAAAAGTTCTTCAATCTTCCCCTAAAACTATTTCAGTGCAGGTCTCTATAACATCTCGACAAAATATAGAATATCAGATTGACAATTATAGGCTTATTCACTTTATAGTCATAAAAGGACAGCTGAGTCGTCTAAAGATATAGAAAAATAATGAAAATATAATACCTGAAATGAAATCAGAACGAACAAAATATCAAAATACTTTACTAGAACTACTCATTTACAATTAGCCTAGATAAGCAAGAAATCAACAACGAAAGAGAAAATACAAATAAAATTCAACAAACAGCTGTATAACTAATCCAACTAATCATAGCACCGGCAATCCGAAAAGTCAAATCCAATAAAAAAAATTTCAGTCACTGGGCTCAAAATTTAAAATAGAAAACTCGTGAATTTTCTCAAAGAATCTGATCAGATCTATGAATCAAAAGAGCCAAAATCTGAGAGAGAGAGAGAGAGAGAGAGAGAGGGAATTACCATTGTTGAAAGGCAGCTTTCAAAGCTGATGGCAAAGATAAAGAGTAGAGAAGAGATAGGGGGCTAATTTATACCTAGGGCAACAAATAAGGAAATTACATAACTACCCTTAATTCTAGTAATGGAATTTAATTCGGTTGCTAATTTAGGAACGAAAATTCAATTCAGTTGCTAATTTAGCAACCGAAATTAATTCCGTTGCTATTTTTCATTGAAAATGAAAATTAGCAATGAAATTAAATTTTGGTTGCTAATTTAGCAATTGAATTTAATTTCAGTTGCTAAATAGCAACATAATATATTTTCCATTGCTATTTTAGCAACGGAATTTAATTTTCGTTGCTATTTTTGGACCCAAATTTTTTTTAACTTTTTGGGACCAAAATACCAATGAAATATTAATTTGGTTGCTAAATAGCAACAGAATTTAATTTTCGTTGTTAAATAGCAACATAATATATTTTTCATTGCTATTTTAGCAACAGAATTTAATTTTCGTTGCTATTTTTGGACCAAAATTTTTTCACCTCTTTGGGACCATAATACCAACATAATATTAATTCGGTGTCTAAGTAGCAATGGATTTAAATTTACATTGCTAAATTGCAATAGAATTTAATTTCGGTTGCAAAATAGCAATGGAATATATATTCTGTTGCTAAATTTCATTCCAAAATTTTTCCATTGTCTAATGCCGTCATTTTTAGCAATGGTCATAGATTTCTATTACTATTTTTCGTGGCTATATTTTTGCGCTAAATTTTTTCTATTTTTTTAGCAACGAAATACCACCATTTTTTTATTCCATTGCTAAACATTAATAATTCAACCAAATTTAGCAACGAAATTAAATTTTTATTGCTAATTAGCATAGAAAATCAAATTATGTTGCTAAATTAGCAACAAAATCAATTCCGTTGTTATTTTTCCGTTGCTATTTCTAGATTTTCTGGTAGTCTATGCACTTAATCTGGATAAATGTTGATTAGATATGGCTCATCCCAAAGATAGTGTTTTGCATCAGCTTGAAGCTTCTTCTTTTGTTGCCAATTAAAATCCTTTGAAGGTATCCTTTTCCAAGAAAATTATTAATATTAGCATACCAAGGAACCAAATTTTCACAAGCATAAATAGCACAAATATGTTCATCAGGAAATAAGTTAGAAATTTATCCCTTTTCAATATTAGCATGTTCTAATCTAGATAGATGGTCCGTTATAAAATTTTTAGCTCATTTCTTATCTTTTATTTCCACATCAAATTCCTATAATAGCAAAACCCATCGAATAAGCCTTGGTTTGGAATCCTTTTTAGCAAAAAGGTGCCTCAATACCATATGATTCGACAACACCGTGACTTTGGAACCAAGGAGATAAGGTTTAAATTTTTCAAAGGAAAACATAATTGCCAATAACTTTTTCTTCATAGTTGTGTAATTCACTTGAGCACCGGTGAGTGTATGACTTGTATAATAGATAGTATGAAAAACTTTCTCCTTCAGTTGGCCTAAAATCGATTCCACTCTATAGTCACTAGCATCACCAATAATCACTCCAATCTGGTGATGCTATGACCAGTGTCGTGATTAGG
Organism: Excoecaria agallocha; assembly: GCA_037975025.1. Lineage (NCBI taxonomy): Eukaryota > Viridiplantae > Streptophyta > Magnoliopsida > Malpighiales > Euphorbiaceae > Excoecaria > Excoecaria agallocha. Next base: position 12,012 of record JBBPFJ010000543.1, read on the forward strand.
TTTTTCTTTAATAATTTAAATGCCTACAAACACTTATAATCAATGTTAAATGTAGCATCTTTTATCAATAAATTAGAAGCAGTTTAGTTATTTTAGAGAAATCCTTAATTAACCAATGATAAAAATTGGCATGACCAAGGAAACTTTTAATACCTTTAACACTAGTTAGGAGAGGTAATTTATCAATAACCTCTACCTTAGCTCTATTTACCTCAATTCCCTTGTCGAATATCTTATGCCCTAGAACTATGCCTTCTCTTACCATAAAATGACATTTTTCCCAATGACGAACTAGGTTAATTTCTTTACACCTTTCTAAAACCAATGCAAGATTATTCAAACAAGACTCAAAATCACAACCATACAAGGTAAAGTATCCATGAAAACATCCATGAATTTTTCAAAGAACTCATGAAATATGGCCATTATACATCTTTGAAATGTGGCTTGGGCATTACAAGGACCAAAAGCCATCCTTCTATATGGAAATATGCTATAAAGGCATGTGAATGTGGTCTTGTCTTGGTCTTCCAAGGCTATAGGAATGTGCATATATCCCAAATATCCATCTAAAAATCAATAAAATCTATTTCCCGCCAATCTCTCTGACATTTGGTTAATGAAAGTTAAAGGAAATGATCTTTTCTAGTAGTAGTATTTATTCTCTAATAGTCTATACACACTCTCCATCCCGTCACTATACGTATTGGGATAAGTTCATCTTTTTAATTGGTTATAACAGTCATCCCCCCTTTTTAGGTACACATTGGATCGGTCGAATCCAACTACTATTAGAAATACCTCTTTTTTCGCCACTTTTGCATAACGAGATTTAGTCTTCTTTGGGGTTGTACTACTAGTTTGAAATTATTCTATAGGTATCTGATGTGTACAATAATTTTGGCTAATTCTTTTCAAATCGGATGTCTCATAACCAATTGCTCCTTATTGCTTCTTTAGTACTTTTATAAACACCTCTTCTTTCAAACCTGTCAACAATGGAGAAATAATTACTGGTTTTGCATTATCTTCTAAAAACACATATTTTAAATGAGAAAAAATAGTTTTAAGTTCAAAAGTTTCTCCCATAGGAGGGGACAGTTCATCCTCCGTATCTCCTTCCTTAATATGCTCTTTTTTAGCTTACCAATAAGCTCTTCTTCTCTTTCTTCCACTTCCTCTTTATTTTTTTGGATGCATTTAACAATCTTGAAGCTCACCATTTAAAGGAATTTCCTATTGCTTTTTATATATATATTCTTGAACATTATCTATAAAGTAAATTGTCTCTTCAAAGTCATATGAAGGAAGCTTGATTTGGGTCAAAGGGAGCCCTGGACTAACAATTAGATGTGGATGCTTGGTTCCCTTTTCTCTATACAAAATTAGGATGATTTCTCTATCCCAAATTATAGGCATTGCTATAAAAGTTTAAAGCATTTGCTTCCTCCACCACTACTTCTCCATTCTTAATTCCAGGTTCTCCTTATCTTCCTATATAAATATCACATCCATTAGATAAAACTGACATATTTTGAACTTTTAATCCACTTACTTTTTTTTAACAATTCCAATTAGCCATTGATCATGGAAAAATCATCTATACTATGCACTCCTTACTTCTTTTGAGTTGCTCTAAAACTTACACATTGAGCATCATTTGTTGCCATCTCATCAAGAAGTATGAAAGCTTCTTCTGGAATTTTTTTTCATATAGCATCCATTCGATGCTGCATCTATTAGAGACCTTGTAGCTTGATTCATACCTGCATAAAATATAGACATTAGTTGATATACCGTAAATCCATGGTGTGGATAACTTTTAAGTGAAGGGATAGCACATGGCATATACATGAAGATCACGCAGCGAAAAAAAAATATTGATCATTCATGCCACGCAATATACGACAAAGAATCAAAACATGCAATTTTAGAGTTTTAAAACTTACAAGCTTAAATGCTCTTGAAAACTTGATTTTGCAATGGAAAATGTATAAGATAGACGTATACACTTCAGATTTGGAACACCAATGCCAAAGGAGCAGCCTTTACGCCACACCACTTTATGCTCACACACACACTTGTAAAGATAGCTTAAAATCAAGAGTGCTAGCTCTATGGTTGTGTATTTGACAATGGAAATGGTTTGAAGCCACAAGATCTGATCTTGTTCTTCCTTTAGGTTGCTATTGCTGCCCAAGAACACAAGAGAACAAGAAAGAGTTCTTTCACCATGAGTAATTCGGCCAAGAGAGAAAAAGAGCAAAAATGAGCTAGCCATTTATTCTTTTAATTCATTAATATATATCACTTATTTTAGATCAACTGTGAATGCCAAAATTTAGTGGTAATTTCAGCCTCCATCACTTCCTAATTAAGAGATATATCTTAATTTAAATTCTATTAAAATTTAAATTCAAATGGCATTAGTCATTTAATCAAAACAAACTTAATTATTTAAGGTGATTAGTTGCCGAATTCAACTAGGATTCCTAGCTTGAATTTTGGCTACATTAATTCCCTCTCAAGTATTATATTTTGATTAAATACAATTTAGGATTTAATACTCAATTATGCATAGATAATTAATTAATTGAAATTAAACCTAGTATATGCCAATAAATTTCTCTCGTGATCAATTGTTAACAGATTTGCCTCAAACAGCTAGTTGTTTAAGGCAAAAACCTTGTTTGATAGATTTTCCTTAAACAACTTGCTATTTAAGGTAAAATTGGAGCTGTATAGATTTTCCTAAAATAGCAAGCTGTTTAAGGAAAAAAACCTATTTAATAGATTTGCCTAAAACAACAAGCTGTTTAAGGCAAAAATATGTATACCTATTGCATACATTAATTTGACTTTAAATAAAAGCCCAAATTAATTCCCAATACACTATTTAAATATTTTAAGCCCAATGCTTTGTGTGCGATCCTATAGGTCCATTTAATATTGGTAATGAATTAATAAATTAATTCAAATGCTATATATATTCTCTAGCAAGATATTATAGCATTCCAAATTAAATGAAAATGCAAATGGCATTTTAGTGACCTAATGCAATTTTACATAGTTCCGTAGCCTTAAATATCAGAATTAATATTAGGTATGGAACCAGTCATCCTTATATATACTAATTCCTTTATTGATATTCCAATGACATTGAACTTTCAGATAAATAATGATTACTCATTATTTCATCTCGGCATGGCCATACACTTCTCAGTTCACTGATCAAGTGGTCGATGATATTTTCTCTTTTATTAAGAGGGGTAATCCCTTCTCTCATGCTCTTTAACATAGATTAGTGCATACCAAAGAATACCCATACTTGTCACTCTGTTACGAGCATGTTAGGTGTATGTCAAAGTACACAGTAATTCATAAAGAGTTTCATAGAGATTTTAGGTCTAAGAACTCTAATGCAAAACTTGCACATGAGAAACACTTATGACTTGTACCATGTAGTGTTCTCATGAATGGATTAAATCCAGATACCATGTTCTAAACATGTATCTATGATCTTTGATTGACACTTCAGTCCTTATGATCCATAAGACAGAACTTAAATTATCAAAGAGAGCATACTAGTCTTAATTCATTTGTTATTCCTATAACAATGACTAACTAGGGATATTTAGAATGAAGTTTCATTTGTTTCAAGGTCTTACAACCATGTGACTCACACATGATAACTTAAACTGAAACAACATTCTTGGATAGTTCTATCAACTGATATGTATAGGAATACAATAGATAAAATAAATGCCTCATTTATTAACTTAAGTATTTTATAACTATGCATTGGGGCTAGGGCTTACGCTAACATTAAGTAATCTCCTAAATCTTTCCCAAGCCTCATGAATAGGTTCCTTATAAAACTACTTGAACTCATTAATGTTCTTCCTAATAAGGGCTGTTTTGGTAGGTAGGAAGAATCAACATAAGAATTTCTGTTGTATTTGTTGCCATGATTGAATGGATTGATTTAGTAACATTCGCAACCAATCTATTACCTTACCAATGAGGGTAAAAGGAAATAATTTAATTCTAATGGCATCAATTGACATATTAAGTATTTGTACGATGTCACTAATTTCTAAGAACATATCTAACTGTTGAGCTGGATCCTCTATCTCCAAACCCTAAAAACTGATAGTTTTATACCATGGTGATGGTAGCGGGTTTTATCTCAAAGGGTTGGTTATGAGGTATCCTAATGGTTTTTTCTTCTTCATTTCACCTAATAATAACAAAGTCTTTAATGGTTCTAGGTTTAAACCCATCCCCATAAACTGGATCTCGATTAATTTACCCTTCTATCCTAGGTTATGGATCATTTATAGGTGGGTCAATATAAGGTAGTCCATCATTATTGAATGGTGGGTCAACTTGTCTCCCTGGATTTTACATAGTGGCTCTTAATCTCTGAATCCTATGGTAAGTCCTTTCAATTTTAGGGTTGATAGGCAAGATTAGTCTATTTCTTACCATAAACTATTTGCCCCTACAAAAGTAAAACAATAAATTAAATAAAAGAATAGAAACACAGGAGAAGAAAAAATTACATAAAATTCACTTTAAAAATCTAAAATAATAAACAAACGACAATGTTTCCATGTAGCGGCAACAAAAACTTGATCGGTGTCTAGCAAGTGTACTAGATTGGCTTGTAATATAGGGAAATATAATTATGATCCCTAAATATTGAACCCAAGGGAAACTTGTGCAAGTGTGAAGGATTTTAGATTTTTAGATTGAAAACTGTGTGTGAGAGAGAACAAAAATCCCAAATTTACAATGATTGGAGTTTAACTAAATTCAAGATAGAAATTTAAGTAACAAAAAGTAACAAACTAAAGCAATTAATTAAAGATTAAAGCAATTTAAACTAACATTTAAATAAAAGCAAGTAAACAAGGTTGGTAAAAACAATATTAAAAACAACTTTCACTAAAGGACTATCCACCTTAACTTATATTGCAATAACTCAATCAAAAAGAGAACACAAATGATCATAAAGAAATCAAATCAAAAATGCAAGATATCTTAAACAAGAATATCATTCTAAGAATTAAACCTATCTTATTAGGAATGATTCAACACTTAGCGTAAAAATTTTATTTATCCTCCTAGATGTCTATTAAACTCTTTTGGAAGCAAATTTAACTTTCACCTATTCTTGGTTTTAACTCTTCTTAGTCTTAATTTATCATTACACATATATAATTACACCTTACTCAAAATATAATAATGCATTAATACCAATAAACTAACCTAAGAACATGCAAACCAATAGTCATGCATAAATCAATCATCAACCATTAATTAAAACAAGTTGACAATTAAATCATAGATAACCAAAGATAAGATTTTTTCTAAAACCAAGAAATAACAAAACTTGCATAACATTAAGCACAAATTAAGTCATTACAATATAAAGTCAAGGATTTAAGTATTATTTAGCCAAAGTAAAAGAAACTACTCACAACTCATCTTAAAAACTAAAACAAAAATAATAAAAAGAATAAGAATATAATTTAAACCAGAGAAAAACTAAATTAAAACTGAGCAAAACTTATATTTAAAGGCTATTTTCTATCTCTCCTTCTCTCCCCTTGCTTTGGTGTCATTAGCCTCCTTTTCTATGCTTTAAATAAGAAGTTTAAGTTCTTGTAAACTTCCTCAACCAAACAAGAATTGACTTCCACCCATTTAGGAAGTTTAATTTGATGTTTTTCTTTATATCACTCGGAAGAGTGATGAAAATGACTCGAAATAGTGAAATTCTGCAAAAAAGAGAAGATCAGTCTGGGTGAGTGACATTTTCTTTTTGGGTGAGTAAAATTTCACTCAGGAGAGTGATCTGAGCACTCATCCAAGTGACCATTCCACTCTACCGAGTGACTCATTTCTTCTTTATGAATTTTTGCCTCCTCTTTGCACACTTACCTTAACGTTCCTCATTTCTTCAATTAACTTCTTTTTTCCTTCAAATAAGCCCTGACGAATACCAAAACTCACATTTAAACCTCAAAACATAAATTTTAATTATTTAAAATTAAATAAACTAAAATAACACTAAACTGCCTCAAATAAACACATACAACATACTATAAATGCATTTATAATTCACAACTATCAATCAGTACAAAAGGATCCACATGGCAATGACAAAATAGTCTATATTGTGTCCATGATTTTGCCTAAAGGATTCAATGGATATATTTTTTAGTCTAACATTTATATCATTTTGGCCCTAGCAAATGACATTTTCGGGCAAAGTGGTCTTCTGCAAAGTTGTTTCTTTAAATTTATAGTTTCTAAATCATCAAAAATAATTCTATTTGAGCTTTTAAAGCTTAAGATATTCATCAAATGGTGTATACTGCCCCTAGTGATAGGGCAACAGACATAGGGTTTAAGCAAATATTTAACAATTTTAGAGGGGGAAATAAACTTTGAACTTTTCATAAGAAATTTTGGTATTTAAGTCTAGTTTCTATCCCATTTAAATTTACTCAATTTTTAGCTCTATAGCTCAAGTTATAGGTAAAATAATTCTGCTAGGTCAAGTGAACTCTAGTATAGAATTTTCCTATCTTAAGGATAACTCTCGTAATTCAGTTTTTATGCACAATTTTGTCTCATTAAATGATCTAATGTTCCATTCAATATATGACATATATAAAACATACAAATTCACAATGATGAGAAGTTCCCATACCTTATTTTTGACAAATTCCCAAAACTAAGCACCTTGCCTTGCCTTTTATTGCTTTTTCCTTTCCTTAGTTGCTCTCTTCCCTTTATTCATATCCATTTCCTTACATACATCAAATATACATCTTTAAAATTCATCCTCTTTTATATATGTAAGAAATAACTAAGAGTTAAAGTAGAAATTCCATAAATCTCACCTAGTTTTCTTAGAAATATTAACTTATTTTCCTTGAGGTCCTAGCATATTATTGAATGTGTAAGAATAGATCTTTAAGTTGGTCAGCCACTTTTCCCCTTAACTACCATAAAATTTTCTTGAGTTCTCTAAAGATACACATGTCCTAACTCTGTTGGCCTATTTGTTAACCTTAGAAAATTTAAATCTTACTCCCGGCTTTCTTCCTTAATTCTCCAATTTCCACCTTAATTATTTTAATTCTCACAGTTGGCATATGATTTTATTATTCAAATTTCAATTAAGTCCCAATTTCACATCTCGTTAATATACATACCTTTAATTTACCATTTTACCCCTAACTTTAAATTAAGTCCATTCGGGTCCTTTCTTGCACTTTTAATACTTATCTCTTTTATATTATCACCTTATTACATCCTAAACATACCCAATTTCCACTAATGCCTATGTTAAGACCTTACAAAGTGTTTCTAAATTGAAATTAAGAATAGATAAGTGAAATTAAATGCTAAATAATGAAATTAGTGAAGTTGAATTCATGAAAGCGTGACTACAAATGAAAGATTAGAATTGATACCTATCATATAAGTATAAAAAGTTAAAGTTATGTATAGAATTAATTTAGTTGAAGGTTAAAATTATGTTAATTATCCATGAAAAATATGTTTAGAATGAATTATGAGAATTAAACAAATAGGAATATGTATAGACCTACTAAGGTTGAATGGAAGATAGTACAACTATAATGAATTAAATGTTAATTACAATGAATAAAAGATAGAAATGCATAATTAAAGACTTAAAGACATCATGGGAACAATTAGTGGCATAAAAAATGTGAATGGTTATGCACCTATGGTGGTCGAGTGATGACATGTATAAAACAAGTGTATACAATGTGTATACAATAAAATGTATGATAGAAAATGGAATTGATGGAAGAATGAGGTAAGAATAGAAAAATGAATGAAATAGTGATGTTATGAAATGATTAATAATATACTATGATGATTTTGATATGCATAATTAAACTTTATGATGATGAGTTTTGCCCTTAGTATCTAGAAGCAAAACCAGAGATATATGATGTAATTGGCTAGCCATAGGGATGAGTACCATGGTAAAATAATAAGAATGTTAGTTGAGGTGTTAAGCCTCTATGTGGTCACCTAAACATATTCTAGAGGTGTTGATCACTCTATATGGTCACTCCAGTGTATTTAGACCATTAAATGTCAGTTGAGGCATTGATCACTCTATATGACCCCTAAATACTAGAGTCATAAATCACTTTATGTGGTCACTCTAACTTATTTAGGATCTATAGGGTCCAAGTCCTGTGTAACCAGCTTAAGGGTTTCCTTTACTAGGGGTAAAATAGGTATTAAACTGGTAATTTATGAAGAAAAATAGATTAATATGTACATTATTGATAAAAATGAATAAATATGTGAATAAATGATAGTCATAGATAAATATGTAAAGAAATGTTAAAAAGTGAAAATTATGTAAATAAATGTTAAAGTAATGGCAAATATGTAATTAGTGATAAAAAAGGATAAAAGTATAAATAAATAAAAATAAGTGGCAATTATATAGTTAAAGGAAAAAAATGTCAAAATGTAATTAAATGATTAAATAGTGGCTAAAAATATAAATAAGTGGAAAAGTTGTGGCAAAAGTGTAAAAAAGTGGCAAAACTAGATTATGAATGATAAATGGTAAAAAAGATTAAAACGTATGAAAATAAAGTTAACAGCAATCAAATGGTAATTTGCCACTATGTGAAGAAACCATAGGGAATAAACCGTAAATTAAAGGGTGGAAATACAATAGACGGTAATAAAAGATAAAAGAGTAAAATTAATATAGTAATTGGTGAAAATGAGACAAAATAAAAGTCTAGGGACTAAAATGAAAACTTCACCTAAATTGTGGAATGAGTAAGCAAAGTTAGAAATAAGTAATAAGAGGGATTAAATGGTAATTTAGAGGTCAAAAATGTGAATTTAGATTAAAAAGGGATGAAATTGAAGTAAAAGAAAATTTTAAGGTCTGAAAAGCAATTTTAGAAAAAATGAGTAATTCAAGCGAGAAAAGATAAAGTAAACATAAAAATTGAGGACTAAACTAAAATTATGAATTAAATTTGGTAAGAAAAGGTAAAGTTGTGGACATGAGGAAAAGTTGTGAAAATAGGGACAAAATTGTATTTTTTACAAAAGAAGGAAAATTAAGGAATAAAATGAAAAGAAACATAACTTAAGTGTTAAAAATGTAGAAAAATAACGAATTTAGCTTAAAAAGATGAATTGGAAAATAATGCTGAAATTATTTGATTACATGAGTATATCATGTATGAAATTTAATTGTGGATTACAAATTAAAATTTGTTAATATGAAAATAATAATAATGACCATAGATAAACAAAATAAACAATAATAATGATAAAAAATATAGATGAGGAAATAATAATATATATAGATATTTAAGTAAATAAATGGAAAATTAGGAATTTGTGAATTTAAATAGATTTGAATATATATGTATGTAGTGAAATACTATGGTATTGTATCCAACATTAATCAGCTAGGTTGCTTAGCATGTGGTTTATTTTTTATTACGAGTAGGGGACAGATAAAAGTAGGAAAGTATTGCAAAAAAGTTATTAACTTTGGCATATACATGAAGTCGAAGGAATGATGGAAGATACTATATTTGTAGTAATTCAGTAAAACATGAAATTATATATTAAGTTTTTTAAAATTATATTTGTATCATTGTGAATAATGGATATGTGTAACTATATCACGTATATTAAACTTATTATGGTAAAGTTTGTATCAATAGATAACTGCGAAATTTTAATGATGAGTATATGGTTGAACTATGTGATTGGTAAATTGTAATGGATTGGAGTATTAGTAGAGTTGTGATGTGAACTATAGGGAGTGTTTTATTTGAAATTGTAGGTGGGTAGGTATGATTTTTATATCCGTCATGCTGCCAAAAATTATACTAAATGTATAGTATCAATTGATGAAAATCTATATTTATTTCAATTGGGTTTAAGTATTAGGAAATAAATGGATTCGTGGATAATATAATGATAATATGGTTTAGTAGTAGTGGCACTCCAGTGCTTGCACCAATGTTCACGTATTAGGTGTTACAATCACAACCACATATAAGCAAAAAATAGCCTTCCAACCTTACTGCTCTCACATAGGAGTTTGTACGATCTCTTTTTAGGTGTGTTTAGCATATTGGTCAATCGAGGACTCGATGGAAGCGTATAATGCATAGTGGAAAGCTAGTAGCATAATTTCTCTTAATTGAAATCACAAGCGCATGGGTTTTTGCCATTATATATTTAAACAATTCAAATAAATTGGGTTGGGCTTACCTAGCATGGTAGCATTTGATTAGTACCTTACTAATTCATTCGAATTTGTTCAATAAATAAGGGCCCATATAGAAAGAAAGAGTTATTAAGGTCATACAACCTAGGAAAATTAGCTATTGTCATTGCATGGTCATATAGTTGGGTGGCAAAACTTTAGGGCTACCCGAGCATGGTCTTGCTAGTAGGTCTAGCTCATTAAGAGCATAATGACTGATGAGTCACCATTTCGTATACCAATTAGTACTAGACTTGGGCTGGTGGTTCTACTTGACACCTTCCTATAATGAATGAATATAAGGTGTGCTTCAAGATAGCACCGGGGCTAAAATAGTGATGCCTAACTTAATTCTAAAGCTCTAGGATACATACAAGATATACAATTTCAAAAGGAGATAGGATTAATAACAAAAACCCAATTATAAGTAACGTAATTAAGATGCTTTAGGAGCAAGGTCTCTGGTCCCCATTGGAGTCACCATTATGACACTCATTGGATCCCGGTCAATTCCAATTTGGTTCTCGATGGCCTACTTTTAGGATTCAAAACCAGATGAGGCTCCCTATAGCACACAAATTGGCCACTTCACAATAAAAAAAGGATTTAGGCCCAATTTATTTTTAATGGTCAATCTATAAAGGCATATAATGTGGGCTTAAGAGGAAGATATCATGGAGTTGCCACCCAACAGAATTTTAGAAAATGAATCTCAACCTTTTTGATGCCCAAACAGATATTGGTGTTTTAAACATCACTCTTACTTGGCAACTCGGTTAGGTGTTATTTTATAGTTTGGTTTTAAACATTAATTCATTCTCCTCTCTCACATGATGCATTACAATGAAATAAATAAACATTTCAAGCATACAAGAAATCAATACAAAGACATAAAGGCTACTTAAGTTATTACAAAGGCAAATTGTCCCAATAAGAAGATAACTAAAATAGATAAATAATCATACACAAAATGGGGAATCAATTAAGTTGGGAACATTGGCTGGCTCATGCATATTTACAAAAAGATGTGAAGATTCTTTATGGATTTTAGAAAATACGGGATGAGTGATCCCAATTTGATAAAACAAAAACTCTTCGTTTTATGCGAGCATTTGGAATAAAAATTGGGCATTGGTCCATTTGATACCCAACTTAATTGCAAAAAATTGTTTAAAATGTTATTTTATGTTAATGTGCCAAAAACATTTTTATTACTATATTATTACATCCTCAAAAATAACACAATCAAAATGAATAAAATAATGAAAAGAATAAATTAAATAAGCAAATAAAATGAAAAAAATAAATAATATCCGATAGTGATTACATGCCTTCCCAGATCTCTGAAAGATCCATGCAAATTAGATTAGTGTTTAAAAAGAAATGTAATAAAATAAATAATTAGTAATGTAACTAAGGAAAATGATACTAAATCATAAAAAAAAACATGCATTCTGGGCTAGAAAATATTAAGTAAATAAAATGTAAAATGCAATCAAATAGAATTATAATATTATCTAAAAATATAACTAAACATGTAAATAAAATTAAATATGAAAAATAATGCAAAAAGACATAAAAGTATTCAAAACAACATGCACAAACTGCCTAAGGGAAGACAGGTGACAACGATAAGGACGAGAGATGGAACAGAAAGGAAATCCCATAATGTCCCATCTATCGCTATGTCAAACAAGCATCTGTGGGGCTTTTTTTCCCATCTGTCACTTAAAAACAGATAGGGAATGTTGAAAAATACTCAAAAATAAAAGTAAACTAATTCTTTACCTAAGCATGCATTCTTTCTACTTCCAAAGCACGCAAAACTTATTATAACACATTAAAAACATGATTGAAACATGCAAGTAATTAAATTAACAATAAAAAAAGATTTAAATAAAAAAAGAGAAATAAGCATCAATGGAGGAATAAATCTAAAACATACAATCCCATATATATCATCACATACAAAATATTATCATGGCATTACACAAAAGCATAGAAATAAAGTCAACTAATTAACTAAAATTGAATCATGGCATAGACATTGAAACCTCAATAAAATAAACAACATATCAAAGATAGAAATTAAGAGAAAGAAAGAGAAAAGCCCAGAATAATACAGCTAGTTTCTCTTTAAAAGGCTAGAGAATTGTGCTCTAAGTTCGTCTCCAATTGATTTCCACGATTGATAAAAATGAAAATATTTTTGTTATGTAGAAAGAATTAGTTTTCCCAATAAAGAATTTAAAGATCTTTGTCCTTTTTTGAAGAGATAGAAATCATATTTTTTATTCTCCAAAAAAGAATGGCTTCCTCCTCCTTCAAGTTCCTCAAATTAAAATGATCAATTTTTAGCCACCAAAAGAGGAGGAAGAAGAAGAAGAAAAAGAATCATATCCCCTAAACCCTAGGGTTGTTCATATTTATTTGAGGGAGTTTTGAAGTCCCATTAAAACTTTCCTTTTTAGGATTCAAACTCTAATATGATCCCTAAATATCATATTAGATTTGAGATCAAATTTCCTTAAAAGAATCCCCATTTTTCTTGCTAAAAAAACATAGAAAGTGAATATGAAAATCACTCGATAGTCAGGTAGTGATAGATGGGTAGGGCGTCTATCACAGGGTGTTTGTCGCCTGGTATCTATTGTAGACAGGCAGTGACAGATGGGTAGGATGTCTATCACCATAAAGAGGCAGTGATAGACGAACAACCCATCTGTCAAAGTAAAAAAAAGGTTATTTTTTCCATTAAAACCCCATTTTAGCTCCGAAAACATGCAAAAGGACAAAGCCCAATAAAAACCTAATAAAAATTTATTGAAATAAAAAAACTCAAAGTTTCATTCTCCGTCTGTCAATATGAATAATGCTTCCTCATTGGGTAACATTAATATGGGCTATCTCAGGATCCAGTGTCTACATCTAGTAATTAATATTATTAATATTTTTTATTATTATAATTAATGAATGTTTATAATAATTGTTAAGAGTAAGCCCTAGAGCATTACATTAGGGATAATTTTCATGTATATAAACTCACTATTATTTATGAGAAGGCATTATTCATTTATTAATGATATGTTCTGATTACATCTTGTTTGATTATATCTTAAATTAATAAATAAAGTCTTTGTTAATAAAAACATGGTGCAAAGGCAATCATGAAAGAGTTCATGATGTGAGATGACTATTGCATGCAAATGTATTAATACCTAAATATCCCTAGTTATAGTATTAACAAGATAGGATATTATTAATACAAATAGATTGACAATTGTTATACTTATTGAAAGGTTCAAGCAATGGTTCTCATACCTGTGTTTTAGAGTTGATAAAAGATAACATGTCGACACTTGTTAGAAAAATAAGTACATTGGAGACCTACTAAGAAAATCCTCATTGCATATTAAATTTATGCTAGAAGAATCTCTTTATAGCAATGGTGCAAGTATCCTCAAACTTAAAATCACTAAAGTTATCTTAAGTGGTGAGCAATATATTATAACTCTATAATTGCTTTTAAGAGGTGAATATAGTTAGAAGGTTGGGTATATCACTAATAAATTAAAGGTAATTGAATGATTAATAAAGGATTCACCATCTTAAATTTATTAAGGGAACTATCTCACTTGTTCTATAATACCCTTATTCAAAAAACCCCTAGCTAGAGTGAAATGCTAAAGTGGATGAGATTCATTGTAGACACTGGGTCCTGAGACAGCTCCTGCTTAAAGTTACCTAATGAGAAAAGGGTTTCTTATAAATGGACAAGTAGTAGAGGTGCCAGGCTTTCTTTCCAAGTTTTTTGTTTTAAAATACTTTTTGATCTCTTTTAATGGTTTTAAATATTTAAAAATCAATTTTGGGATCTTTTCCCTCTTTACCCCTTTTAAATAGTGAAAAATGAGAAAATTGGTTTTCAAAACTTCGAGTAGTCAGGGTCTTTTAGATTTATCTCGCTTACAAACCTCATAATCATATGATTCAAAAGCCATTTGAATCTTAAGACATACACATAAAATTTTAATGAGACACCCGAACCTAGTTCATCCCTTAACGTGTTTGAAATTAGGCTCAAACATAAATGACCTAAATTTGTCTCTATTCCTGGACCATTCTATAATTTTTCTAGCATAACTCCCTCTGTTAGTCTCCTATTGAGATGAATTAAATTTAAAAAAAAACAACTAGACTCATTTTGAAGAAACTTTAATGAAGAGACCATGGCCTAATTCTAAACCCATTGTTGCTAATGATTTTTCAAAGTCAGAATACAAATTATATCCTTGAAAAATTTCTAGGAGCAGTCATCACTATTTTAGCAATAAATTCCAAAATATAAATCCAAATTAAATGATTTGTAATTCATTAGAAGTATAAGATATAGGGAAACAAATATTTAGAAGACATGTGGTCGAAAAAATATCATCTTCAGGCCAAAAAATAGCAAATTATTTCAAGTTGAAGGTCTATCAGCTGAGAAAATGAGGCGGAGTCAAAGTTTATCATGGGCCAAGCCTATGGCAGGCCCAAAATTGGTCAGATAGGCCAAAAAATACAAGGAAAAAATTGGAACAAAAAAATCTCACAATCCTAATCCTATTCAGAAGATTTTTACGGAAAAATCCTAAGGATTAAGGGAACACACACTCTCTCTCTTTAGCACGCACACACAATCACCTTTCGCTTTCTTCTTCTTCTTCTAATAATAATAATAATAATAATAATAATAATGAAAAATCACTATTTCTAACTAAACAAATTTCCAAAAAATCACAAAAAATGAGAAAAATTCGTAAAGCACCGAATTCTCATCCTTAGGCAAACAGACATTGAATGCAATATTTTGGAGCTCTAAAATGCACAAAATTAAATAATTAATTTTTAAATAATTGCTTAAATAATATTTTTATTTTGTTAATTTTGTAGATCTGCCTTAATTTTACTCATTTATCTTATTAATTTAATTTTGCTAACTAATTGTTGATTAATTGTGAATTAGTTAGTAATTTACTAACTAATTTTGTGGTCAATATTTTATATCTATTAATAAGTTAATTGTGTATTTATGATTATTATTATTATTGTTGTTGTTGTTGTTGTTGTTGTTGTCATTGTTATTATTGTTGTTGTTGCTGTTGTCATTAATTTTTGTTATTGTTATTATTATTAATATTTTTGCAATTGTTAATATTTTACTTTTTAGTTTATTTATTATTAGTTAATCTAGCCTATTAGATTAATTAATTGCTCAATCAATTTGTTATTTATTTATTTGTTATTTTTATGCAATTTGTTGCATATTTTAATTAGTATTTTATTATATGATTATTTAAGGTTTTTTGTAAGTTTCTTTTGGTAAAAAATGAGTTTTTTTCCTTGGTTCAGAAACATATGTTTTTTCCAGGTCTTTTAACGACTAGCGGTTCCTCCAATCGTTAAAACTTTTTCTCGGTTAATCTTTTTGCTGCAACTGGGCCTTTAACAATAGGAGTTTATGGCGATAGTCAAAAAACCCCGTCGCTAAAAGTCTCTGTCTAGTTACGCCTCCCCTCCGTCACTCATTCTTTTCACAGCCTCTTCCTTTTTTTTTATCTTTTAGTGATCTCTTTTAAATTATTATTATTATTATTATTATTATTATTATTATTATTCATTCATTCATTCATATTGCATTAATATGATTATGGTTATTATTGATATTTTATTAGTATTCTTTTTGTCGTTAATTTTAATATTGTCAATTACTTTATTATTGATATTATGTTTTTTTATATTATTAATTTGTGTTAATTTTATTATTGCAAATATTTTTATTATTAATATTTTTATGATAATATTTATAATTATTGTTGTATATTTATTATAATTTTTATTGTTACTGACTAGTTACCTTTTCCTGTCATTTTTTATGCACAACTCCCATCTAGCTTAGGTCAGAGGATAAGGCAGGATAGTTTAGGATTTGTTTTTCTTTTTATTATTATTTTGGGCATGTTTTTAATTTTCCTTTTATTTTGCACAAATATGTAATAACATAGTAAAAAATAGTTTTTTGCATGTTTTAATTAAAAATAACACTTAAAATACTTTATGCATAATTAATTTGATTTTTTCTCATAAAATGGACCAATGTCCTATTTTATTTCAAAAGTCGCACAAAGGAATTTTATAAATATATATGAGGAAACCAATGTTCCCAATTTAATAAATAGCTCGTTTTATGTATGGTTTATTCATATTATTTTTTCTCATGTCATTGTTTAGCATAAATAAAGGTTTTCTTCAACAACAAATCTAAAATCCTATTAATGATTTTCTACCTTAAAATAAATTAACATGATTCTCTTTTCAAAGCTGCGAGGGATCAATTATGCCATTTTTTATCTACAATACACGTAAAATGCCACCTTTTTATAAATATGCATACGAGGACTAATGTCCTCATTTAAATGAACTTAATTAATTCCCTGATTTAAGCTTGATTTTTATCTTTACTTTGTTCTTATTTTTTTAATGCTTTCAATGCCATATTTTTTACAAGCTTTCCATAAATGTTTTACCACTTTCCGATGTAATTGAATGCACTTTTATTTGTATGCATAATAACTAGTATGAGAAAAAAGGTGAAATATATTAATCATTAAACTTATTTATAACATTAACGAAGGGTATAATAAGAGTGGAATCCAAACCCTCTCTTGTTTCGATATCATAAATTATTAAAAAATTACTTTCCCAATGTTTTATTGGGTGGCGACTCCTAAAATTATGCCTTGTGATGCTCAACAGATGCCTCATAAATTGGATATTAGTAAATGGATAGGGATACTTCGATACACTTTCTCATGCTTTTTAAAGGCCCGAGTGCATCGCGTATTGGCTAAATCCTTATCCATTACGAAGTGTTTGGCTTTCACAAGTCTGACAAACCTCATTCGATCTTAAGCCCTAAAAATAGGCTTTCGAGAATATGCCAGATGTTTGCAAGGTTCGATGCATATCATAGTGGTGACTTCACTAGGGATCGTTAGATTTTGCTTTGAAAACACCTTTGGTTAATTTCATAAAAATGAGTTTAGCGATTAAAATATTTTATATCTTTTCAAAAAATTGCATTGCATTCATGTTAGAGCCTTAGAATTAATTTAAATGTCCCTCTTTTAACCTAGTTGTATTCCCAAAGCATGACCTTATGTTCACTCAATGTAGGAAAGTGTTAGGGAGGACCACCGGCCCAAGCCTCTTACCATTCAGTATATCAAATGGTGATCCAATCGGTCGTTATGCTCATGATGAGCTAGACTCATCAGCAGGGACCACGCTTAGGCAACACTAAAGCTGTATCATCGGAGCTAAGCTTATGTAATGGCATAGATACATCTACTAGAGGGTATGCACCATAATACATTGCTTGTGATGTAGGCTTTTGTGTATTGTATAAATCCCAATAAATTTAGATGTTTACTCACCAAAGGCTTTCATGCTCGATAGGTGCATTTTAATTTTTTTTGGATTATTCAAATACACAATTGCCAAAATCCATTTGAGTGCACTTTCAATAAAGTGAGGTTATGCTATCGATTTTCTATCGTGCATCATACACGCTCATCGGGTTTCTTGTTAACCTGTGAGCTAATCCATTCTAGAAAAAAGGCCGTATGACCTCCTGCATGGAAGCAATAAGGTCAGGAGTATATTTTCTTTCTTTCATATGTGGTTGTTTATGTTGTATATATGTATATATGTATTTTTAATAAATTATAAATTAACAATATCAATTGAAAAAATATGTGTGCTATGCGTGTATAATTATTTTTTATTTATGCATCTTATCTTGTGTATAATTTCTGTTTGCATGAATTGTGTCCTAGTATATAAATGGGAACAAAAACATGTCAATCTTGTGCACATGATTATATGTGAACATGCATTCCATTTTTTGTGCAAACAAATAATGACAATTAATATAACAATGTAAGAACACATATGTTAATCCTCTTTGCCATGAAAATGTGTATATCTTGTTTGCATGTCATACATCATAATATATTCATTTTCAAACGTGTTTACGTATCATGCATTAATATAACCTTTTAGCCCTTTTCAACCATTCTAG
Organism: Excoecaria agallocha; assembly: GCA_037975025.1. NCBI lineage: Eukaryota > Viridiplantae > Streptophyta > Magnoliopsida > Malpighiales > Euphorbiaceae > Excoecaria > Excoecaria agallocha. The sequence continues at coordinate 30,455 of JBBPFJ010000543.1, forward strand.
ATTACATAACTAGGTGCTTGAGGGATCCCAGTGACTGCCTTGTTAGAGAGCTCATTTAAGATAGTCAAAAGTATAATCAGAATCAGAGATAGATTAGAGTTTGGTTGATATTCTTGAATCAACTTCAGAAGTTATAGCCATGGCAGATCCATCACAGATAGGAGCTCCTACTAGTCAAGAGTTAGATAAGAGACTTGATGAATTTTATAAGAGAATGAGGGACATTATAACTAAAATGATATCCATTATAGTATAGCCTACTAGACAATAACCTTTAGCACTCCCTTTTATACATGAAGAATTGACTACTATTATAAGCACCTTTACCACAACTACCACTATGACACCCTCTTTAGCCATTGAGTTTGGAGGTCCTGCATCCACAGCTATGCCTATTGAGAAAAAAAAAAGATAAAGGTGTTGCTTTTGAGGATGATCTCACCTCCGAGGAGGAAGCAAAGCCTGCAGTTGCTTAAAGACCAATAAGCAAAGAATATAAATTGGAAAATTGAATTGTAAAAAGGATGAAAGAAAAGATAGAGGCCATGTTTTAGGTTTTATCGGTAGGAAGATGAATGGACCTTAAAGATTGAGATCTGAAAGGGGATGAGTTATTGCTTTAGAAGTTTAAAAAGCCAAATTTACCCAAATTTGATGGTACTTCTGACCCTTCTACACATATTAAGTAATACACATTAGTCATAAAGGGGATAACCTTAACTAAGAAATAAAAGATTGAGTACTTTTGCCTTAGTTTGTTAGGCTCTATCATCGACTGGTACAATAAGGATTAGGATCTATTAACAGAGGGGTTTTTAAAACAATATGATTGTAGCATAAGACTAGAGGTAACCCTAAAGGATCTAAAGTTGCTACATCAGAAATTGGAGGAAGCCTTCCACGAGTATCTTACCCGATGGAGGAATAAAATGATGGAGATTAAGCAAAAGCTAGAGACTGCCAATCAGATTAGGTTATTTTTTTTTCAAAATGCCAATCCTTATCTATGAGATGGATAAAAATGAAAGGCTTAAAAGATTAGAAATCTATCAAGGACATTGCAATTGAAGCTGAGAGAGAATATTTGGAAGAAAAGGTTCGGGCTGTAAGTATAAAAAGAGGCAATCATAAAAATCAACAGGAGAATAGAAACTTAGATGAAGACAATGATGGGTTTGTAAGGGTTTCAACCATAAGAACAAAGGGGAATCATTACACCATCATGGGTAAGCCACTGTCTTGGTACCTCACTCGTCTTAATAGGCAAGGAAAGTTGCAACCATTGCCAGCAAAGCCAATGATGAGCTAAGAGAAACCTGGTCATAGAACTGATTGGTATTGCACTTACCATCAACACATATGACACAAAATGGATTACTGCCATCCTCCAAAGGATCGTGTTTAGAGTTTAGTTGACACCCAGCAAGTGTTGATTCTGAAAGGGGAGAATTAAAGCTTCCTTTGCAAGCTTCACATCACTATCAACCTTAGGGGTACTATCTGGGTAGAGAAAATCATAAGGCAATGAAAGATCTTTTTTGCTATGTACACCTACAGCAGAGGGGATGTAATAAGTTGCCTTTTGAAAAATGTAAAATGTGTTTCTAAAATAATGTATATGTTTCTTTAACTGTGTTAATAATATGAGTTTTTCTTTTTTATACAATGTCTTATTTTATTGCATCTTGCATAGCAATAATTATGCCTTATCTTTGAGACATTAATTCAATAAACACTACTTTATTTAATCTCAAGTAGAGAGACATTTTAGGTGCATTCTTTAGCTCTTTAAGTGAGTTTTAAGAAGAAAAAAAAATCTTCACCTACACTGCAAAGGCATTCCATGAGGTGATAAGAACAATGCAAGATCTTATCCTCATCCTTTCGATATAAAACTCAAATAAAAATCCCTATTCACCAAAAAAGCGAGCCTAAATGTCAATCCTAACCTTCCTAAACTAATTCATCCAAAATTCCAAGAAAACTTATAAGGGCTGACTGACAACAGAAGTCAAATGCACACAAGATGTTATCTCCTGAGGTTAAATCAAGGTTTGTGTTATTGTATTACATGTTTGGTTATGGCTATTGATATTGCTACATAGCGCATGTAAATAAGAATTCATGTATAAGCTACGCTGAACATATGGTTAACCCATTAAGAGAAATCTATACCATGCATAGAGACATATGTTGGAATGGGTTTAATCCTATAGCAGGGACAGTAATGCCTCATATGAAAAAGACTTCTTTCGTCATTTCCAAGCATTTAGGGGCATTAGATGTTGTATACGGTCTGTAAAAAGGGTAAATTATCCTTGGTCAAGATAAGATGGATTATTTCCCCTAAGATAATAAGAGAGCTTATAAAGAAGACAAAGAAGAAAAAATAAGGTAAATAACAAGAGAAAGCTTGTTTGATGACCAAGTTTTTTGAGAAAGATGTATGAGGATCATTTAGCATATTGCATTTGAGATGAAGTCCCTTAACCACCTATGGTGTAGGTCATGCATTTCATACAATTTTTGTTGCATGCTTACATGCATTCTTATACAAATTGCATGCAGTTTTTATGTATGTTGCCATATACATAACCTTGTAGGTAATGTGGAAGCTGACTCTCCTATTCATGCCTCAACAGTTCACCTAGACCTTTATTGCAAAGCCTATAAACTCAGGGATCCCCTGCATCAATACAACAGCCATTACAACACCATCCTTTTGTAAACTTTAAGAAGTACTCCTAACATAGTTCATCTTGCTAGGACTCTAATATAGTTTTCTCTTACAAGTCTAAATATCATCACCTCTCTGGTGCATTCAAGATGAGCTTGGCATTATTGTGTTCCTACTTTCGAGGAGTATTTTTGGCTTAACTTATCTTGTCAAATTATGCCCAAAGTTATGACATAATTTCATTTTAATTTATAGGTTCAAAGGTCACCGCCTCCCTGATGCATTCAAGAATAGCCATGGTGCTGTCTTTTTCTAGAGAATGATTTGAAGGTCACTCATTCTCTAACGTAGTTAGGACGACTGCTGCAATGCCATTTATTTTATCGATTTCAGGGAAATAACCTTATTAAAATAGCTTGGGCCTTAAGTTTAATTTACATCATTAGGTTATGTCTTAGGGCTTTAACATAATCATTCCTATTAGTTTCAGGCTCAACAACCACCTTCTTTTCCCAAACATGAACTCGAGGTTCACCATTTCTCTGTGGCATCTAAGACGATTGTTGCAATGACATCCCGTTTAGCCAAATCCAATTTCAGAGACCACTATCTCTCTAATGCATTTAAAATGAATGCCCCAGCATAGTCTTTATACTAAATACAAAGAGTATTTTTAATTAAGATAATTTATGCCTTAAGTTTAACTTATTTATTTTGCCAAGATGTGTTTAGAGATTTAGCACAATTGCTTCTTGTTAATTTACTCTTAATTCAAATTTTACTTCATCCTCGTTGTTCTCAACTATGATTTAGTTCAATCTTAATTTTAGAAATCTTTATTTCATTTGAGCATGAGCTATTGGAACTTACTTCAATTGTGAAAAGGATGGCAATTAGAAATGGAACTCCAAGGACTACTTGGATTCTTTTGAAGAGAAGAAGTAGGCTAAAGCTATAACACCCTACTTTCATTCATGATTTCCATACACTGTATGCTATTATAAAAAATGTCTCATTGTAATCAAGCTTATCAGCCTTTATTAGCAGTGGTTAAAAATTTAATTTATCCATTGATATCTAATTTCATTTTAGTATCTCAAAGTTACCATTCATTTGGTAAAACTTTTGGTAGCATAACAGCTTGTAAAATATGCTACCCAAACCTATAAATTAACAAAACAACACTCCCAAAAAGGCAACCTCCACCTCCAATACACAAAAGCATTCACATCACTTCTAAAATTAGCCATCAATCATTATTGTAACTCACCAATAAATTCACCATTCATACATACTTATTTATACACAATTAGCATCCAAAATACATTTAAAAAAACACTACATGCTAATTATCTAAAACCTAATGCATAAAATCTCTAAATTTCACAATTACATAGATGACACATGTACATGCCTTTCCACTCCTCTTTCATCACGTCCTCAATTACTTGTCCCTACGTGTAGTTAACAAATCATGTGCTAAGTAACATTATTGCCTAGTGGTGGATACAGCTAAATAAAATTTCATTTACATAAACTATTTTTAATAAATTACCGTTTAGTCCTTGTTGACTTTATTTTCTTACATTTTCACCTTTTTGCCATTTGACCTTTGTTAATTGTAATTTCAACATTAATTTGCACTTATGCCTCTAATTTCTTATTTGGTAACATAATAGTCTTTGTCCACCACTTATTTTATTTATTCATTTTACTTAATTTAATTTTATTATGAACTCATTATAAATTAGAAATTTAATCTTACTAAGCAAACTGATTATATAATTCAAATCTCAATATGAATATAGTTCTCTCCTTAATTTAACTAAATAAGGCTTTATCTTTCGTAATTCTTTAATCACTCTTAAATGTCTTTAAGTTTATTCTTTTTCTCTATTTATTTATTTTATCTACAAAAATTCTTATTTGGTAAATGTTCCACTATTAGCCCTTTAATGTTTCCATCCCTTTTTCCAAATTATATTTAAACCTCTATCTTGTGTTGAAATCTCACTTAGGTCCTTATTTTTTATCAAAATAATATTTAAATCTTATATTTCCTCAACATGACATTTAAATCTCGTATTTAATTGAATTGGTATCTAAGTCCCATCTTTAATAAAATTGACATTTATGTTCTCTTATTTTTTCATAGTTACTATTCTACCCTTATTTCTCCTTTTAAAAATTTTTCACCATACTTTTTATATTTTTAATCTACAATTACATTTCCTTAAATTCCATTCTTTTGCAAAAATTTCAGTTTTGTCCTTATTTTCTCAACTTTTTTACTAAATTATAATTTCACCCTTCATTTACTAAATTTGATCAAAATTTCCCTTTTTATCCTTCCTATCTACAAATTTTATTTTTCTTTGACCATTTTACCTCTATCTACTCTTTTTGTATCTTTTATCTCATTTTTAATCCTTAATTTACATTTTAGTCTTCAAAATTTTTTTATGTAATGGTAAAGTACCATTTAACCCCTTTTATGTTACTCTTTATAAGTTTAATTCAATTTGACCTCCTATTCTCTTAATTTACTATTTAATTATTTTTATACTTATTTTTTTTATTAAATCTCATATAATTCTTTATTGAATGAAAAATTACAATTTAGTCATTTAACCTTTTATTTCACCATTCTTAACTCGGTTCGACCTTAATTTTGATCCTTTTTTTACTTCCTTTGACTTTTATTCCATTATAAGTGTAAATTTTGCATTTTGTTCCTTATACTTCTTCATGAAGTGGCAAATTACATTTTGGTCCCTAAAATTTTGATAATTTATGATTTTACCCTTTTTAACTTATTTGACCATTTAAACCTTTTTAATTACCTTATTGATGCAAACTTACGATTTTGCCCATGATTTATCATATAATTACATTTTTACCCTTTTGAGTCTATTAATCATATTTTTCACTTTGCTTATTGTTTAATCACATTTATATCCTCTTTCATGCATAATTTTCTTGGTCCCTATTTTCTTGGATAATAACAATTTTGCCCCTTTTAAACTATTAACTACATTTTTCATATTATTTCTTATTTAATCAACTTTATGGCATCCTTTATGCATGATTTACCATTTTATCCTTATTTTCTCATGTATTTATAGGTTTGCCCTTTTTGGAATTATTAATCTCATTTTTCACATTATTTCTTATTCAATAAACTTTATGGCATTCTTTATGTGTGATTTATTTTTAATTTTTGTTTTCTTGTATATGACTAGTGAAAATCCTTGAACTGGATATGCATGATGAAGATTGTATGACTGCAGAAATATATTGTATGACAGCATAAGAGGTGACTACTTGAGCATAGCCATCCCTCAGTATTGTATGTGGGAGTAACTACTTGAGCATAGCCAACCCTCAATAAAATTATGATCTTGTGGTGTTATCGCGATATGTGGGTTCCAATGGCTAGCCATTATATCCTATGATCTTTGATTACCCATTATGCACTAAGGGCAACTAATTATCTTACATTATGTTATATTTTTATGCCAAACTTTATGTTATTTCTATTATGTATCATATAATACTTTCTTATCCTTCATGCATACATCAACATTTCATGTAAAGCCATAATGTACATGATGAATAACATTCAAACACAATAAAAATACAATATTTTCATAAGGGATACCATTAAGCCTCGATAAGAATTCCAACATATTATGTGTTTTCTACTTTCTTTTTATGCTATATATGTTTCTAAATTCATTTTATGTGATTATATGCTATTATACATCCATAGTACCTTATTATTTCTTAGTTACACATATGTACATCATTCTATTGACATGATGACCCTTATGTCTACATGTTATTTCAAGTTTATATTAATCATACCATGCTTACTTACTTTAGTATTATGTATTTTATGCTTAATAAACAAAATATTATCAAATTATCATATTGTTCCATATGTGGTACAATTCGACCAAGATATATTCTCATACTTTCATCATGGTTTTCATGTATTATCATGCTTTACATGCTTTGATGATTATTTTAGACCTTTATCTATTAATATAAATTTAAATTTTATCATTACTAATTTATTTCCTTTGTGAACCTCATGATGTTTACATGATGAACATGGTTTCCATATGTTAATCCAAGCTCAAATCATTCATTTTGTATTACATGTCTTATTCTTAAAATGCACTTAGACATCAAATTAGCATATTATACTATATGGTACCTAATTCAGCCAAGGTGTATTCTTCCTTTATATGATTTATTTCTACTTCAATCCATGTTTATTTCATATTAAAACATCATGTTACTATGTTATCTTAAATTATTTCATATTTTCCTTTAAATTATTATAGTTACATAATGTGATTTTCATACAAAATTCAAAAATTTAATGAGAGAGAGTGTAGTTTTGTATCCACTAACCTTAAAATAGCTTAAAATCACCCATTTCTCCTCTCCCTTGCCTTTCTCTTCTTTGATCTTTTCTTTCTCTTAAAATTCACTTTTAGGCCAAATTGAAAGAGGATGAAATCATAAGTTTATGATATGTATTTCAACATGAAACTATGTAATAATAATTCTACTAATGATTCTATACAATCCTATACCAAAATGCCCAATTAATTCTAACCAAAACTCAAGATCTTACCAAATTAGGTTAACTTTCTATCACTAAAAATTTTCAATTTCGAAGCTTTTTCTTGCTTTAATTTAATTTTTAGGATGAAAAGTATGATATTTAGTATATTTAAGTAAATATAAGGCTTGATATATGGTAACAGGTGAGAGAAAAGAAAAAGATGGTTAAACTTCACTAAGTTTTAGGTTATATTTTTGGAAGACATGGAGAGCTACTTTTTATTTTGATTTTTATCTAGGATTCTTTGGGTTTTGGGTGAATATGAGTTTATGCTATGTATTTCAACATGAAACTACTCAATAATAATTCTACTAATGATTCTCTACAATCCTATACCAAAATCCCTAATTAATTCTAACCAAAACTCATGATCTTACCTAATTAGGTTAACTTTCTGATACTAGAAATTCACCTTTTCCAAGCTTTTTCTTGCTTTAATTTAATTTTTAGGATGATTTTTAGTATATTTAAGTAAATTTAGGGCTATTGATATGGTGGAAGGAGAGAGAAATAAAGAAAAATGGTAGAATTTTGCTAAATTTTGGGTTATATTTTTGGTGGAGAGGGAGAGCTACTTTCTAGTTTAATTTTTGTTTAAAATTCTCTGGGTTTCGGGTGAATATTTTTCCCTAAAATTAGAGCCGAAATTAGTTCTTTAAATGGTGGACAAATCAAATCACTTTATACAGATATAATTATGCCACTTGTCACTTTCTTATTGGCTCATCCATCCTTGAATTTCTCTATCCTGAGCACATTTAACAATTATGTACTTTTAAATTTTTCTGTACTATTCTACTATAATTATTCCAAAAACTATCCTAGGGTTATTGTTAATGCTCTCGAATGTACCATATGGTTTAGATGCAAATTTTGGTGTATTATAAAAGCTTCAACTCTATTCATATGATTTAGATTAATACTTATTATATTACTTCTAAGCAATGTTTTGTATTAGATACCAAATGTGGATCTCATTTGTGTGATAATCTGCAGGGGCTTAGAAATAGTGGAAAGGTCAAAAAGGCAAAGATATATCCATAGTCAATGACTAGTCATAACATCTCTAAACAAGTTATGGGACTTTCTAACATACCAAAGTACCTTTTACTGATAAAAGAGTATGAGCTAGTGAGACATTTCTATTGCTCAATCTGTTAAGATATAGTTATCCAAGTAATTTTCCATGAAAGACCTTAGAGAAGCATCTTATATTCTAGGAATTAGGATCTATAGAGATAGATCTAATAGGTTTCTAGGTCTTTCACAATCTACATACATAGATAAGGTATTGAAGAGGTTTAATATGGGTTTCTTTAAGAAAGGGTTTATAGCCATGGTACATAGAAAACACCTTTTGAAATATATGTACCTAAAGACACAAGATGATAGAGAGAGCATGAATAAAATATCATAAACATCTGAAATTGGTTTTATCATACATGTTATACTTTATACACATCTAAATGGAGCATTTCCTATAAGTGTCATAACCATATTCCAATCCAACTATGGAGGAAAACACTAGAGTGCAGTCAAGAATATCCTTAAGTACTTGAGAAAGATTAGGAATGTATTATTGGTATATAGAAAGGGTGGTTTACATGTAAGTAGGCATACTCATGCTAGCTTTTACTCAGATAAGGATAATCGTAAATCATAGTTCGATTTTATGTTCATAATGGAAAGAGAAGCCATTACACAAATAAAGGAACTATGGTCTCATCAATGATCCAAGCATGTTTTCAGACATTACCAACTCATTTGGGAGGTCATAGCAATAAATAATGTGAAGATAGAAAGATTTCCCATAGTTGATAATGTGGCAAATCCTCTTATTGAGGCATTATCCCAAAGCATGTTTGATCACCATGTACACAATATGGGCATGAGACACGAGTGATTTTCTCTATTACAAATGGAAGATTGTTAGGAGTATGCCCTATATCCATGTATGTTAGGGTTGTTTTCATCTATATAAACTCATTATCATTTATGAGAAATGAATTATTCGTTTATTAATATTATGTTTCAATTATATCTTGTTTGATTTTATATCTTAAATTAATAAATGAAGTCATTGGTATTATAAACATAGTGTAACGCCAATCATAAAGGAATTTATGATATGAGATGCTTATTACGTGTAAACGTATTAATACCAAAATACCTTAGTTATAGTAATAATAAGATAAGACATTATTAATATGGATAGACTAGCACATGTTATGCTTCCTGAAAGATTAAAGTAGTGGTTCTTATATTTGTGATCATGGAGTTGATCAAAACTAACATATTGATGCTTGTTAGAAAAATAAGTACATTGGAGACCTGCCAAGAGGATAATCATGTAAGGCACCAAATCACACTTTAGTAGGAATATGAGGTGTTTATGGGTATGTATAAAGTGAATAATAGCAGTTATATGAGTTAAGGATTGGCTTGGGATATAACCAATATTAACAAATTTGTCAAAAGGTAATTCAATATTCTGTTTGAGTTAAAATGTAAATGCATAATGAGTATTATACATGCATCAATTTGTAAATGTGATAAGAGTTACATGCCAATAAGTGATTAGAGAAAGTTTAGAGGTCAAATTACAAATAACAAAAGATATTAAAGGGAAGCCAATAGGAATCAAACACTTGCCTTTCCTTAAACCACAAGAAATTAGATATTTAAAAGAGCTAGAGAGAGGCTTAGCTGGCCATATTTAGGGCCAAAAAAATACAAATTTTCTTACCTCTTTTCTTTCTCATTGCTTTCTCTAAAATATGCTTCTAAGGGTTAGATAGGATAGAGGGTAAATCAAGCTAGAGGTTTAAGCATTTGAGGTAAGTTTACATGAGATTTTTTATACTTTTCTCCACATTTTCCTACTCGATAAAAGGATCTAAGTTATAAGGGTTGAAATTTGATTCAAATGACTTAATAAATATGTTTATAGAAATAGAAAGTAGCAAGGACAAAGGAAAGTGAAGAAAAGGTGTTGAGAGGAAGAAATGGGTCAAAGAAGGTATGAGAATCTCATCTCTTCTTGTTATGTGTTTTAATTGAATTAAATTGGTTAATCTATTGTAACTGATATATAATTGATGTTAAAGTCCAAAAATAAGGGTGAAATGTAAGATAAAGGTGATTAAAGTACTAGAGAATTATTTAGTGAAAATTTGTCATAGGGTTCACTTGAACTGCTTTTAGTGTGAAGGCCATAAATGGCTCTATAGATGACATAATGATGTGATTCTAGTTTGAGATTAAATTTAAGACATAAATATAAAATTTTTAATAAGGAACCAAAGTTGAATTCTACCTCTAAGTATATCAAATTTTGGCATGAATTTGAGCTTTGACTGCTGCCCTATTGTTATCAAAATAATTTTTAGAGGTCTTCAAAATATTTTAAGACTCAATCAAACTTATGGTCAACCGATTTTATGGTACCAAGTAAAATCTTCACTGTCTATTTTAAGAACTATTTATGCTTAATTTCTTCTCAAATTATACCATTGAACTCCATTTAACACCTATTTTCTCATTTAAGGGTTAAGTCAAACGTCCCGCCAGGTTATCCATCTTTTGATTTCCTTGGCATAAGCATGTTTAACACTTATACACTTTTAAATTTTTCTTTACTATTTAATGCAATCACTCCAAAAAAACTATCCTATGATTACTATTCATGCTTGAGAATGTACCATGCATGTGAGATTTAAATTTTAGGGTGTTGTAGTTCTCCTCAACTAATAAAAATTTCATCCCTAAAATTTAGCTGAAGAGAAGAGCAATAGATATTGTTGTCTCATGGTCTGCTCAGGCTTTAAGGTTGCAATTTTGATATAAAAATTTAGTTACTTTTGCACTATTAGCCGTAAGTTTAGTGACTATGAGTGATATTATCCCCTAAATCTCGAGTGGTATATTCATAGCTAACTAAGCACTCATAACCAAAATTTCCAAGTCTATGCCACGAAAAAACAATAATATATGTACACATCTTCTTCCACCTAATTATAAAATAGAATAGTACTAAGATAAAAAATGGAAGCTTATAATTATTATTAATTTAGATTCTTCAAGAGTATATTCATAAAAGAGATGAGATGTTCATTTAATAGTCATCCATAATTAAAAAATATTAGTTAAAATATATATAATATATGGTGAGCTAAATAGGGAAATATGTATTTATTTTAATGAAAATGTTGTAAATGTGTCATGTAATGCAAGTACAAGGAAGTGCACTACCTAATATTAATATTGGAGTTTTTTTGTTTAGTGCTGATGTTAGGTCAGTATGTGAAACCTTATACACTCTTCTTTCATTACTGACTATATCCCATTTTGGAGCAATTTTGTCACTAATTACATTATAAATTATTAGTTATTTGGATCAATAAATCATAATACAATAATAAGAATCTTTCAACTAGATAATACTTGTATTTTTCTTTTTTGAAGCCATCATGTCGCTAATTTGGATATTTGTTCAATGTTGGCCAATACGATATTATCAATCAAATTTGACAATCTGACATAAGTTGATCCCTTTCTTCATCTCTTCACTCACCTATAAACAATGTTGATAAAAATATATATAGGGCTAGCCGTACTGTTGACTCGATTTGAAAATCAAATTCTCCATCTAGATTGGCTTATTAGGTCATTGTTTGGCGATTCTGACTTTGATGAGCTTGTAATTTTGATTTATAAAGTTTAATATCCTTTAAGCAACTGAAAATAAAAATCTAACAATGCACTTCTAATATTCTGGAGTAATACTCTATGAAACATATATTTACAATGGATGAATTCAATAATAAATTGACATTATACATAGAGCTCAATTTAATCAAATGCAATCATTACTTACAAAATATAAGTCACTTAAATTATATAAGTCATATACTTTTATTTACCACTTTATTTAATTGATTGAGTGTTTATTTATTTTTATCGCAATGCATCATATGAGAAGGGAGATAGTAGATTAATGATAAAAACTTGACTATAAGAAAACACCCTAGCCAAGATACAAACTAAGAGTGATGTCCTAAACATCATTCTCTACTTTGGTATTAAAAGGTTGAAAATCATTCTCTAACATTATGTTGGGTGGTGAATCCATGATACCTATATCTTTGAGCCCACTTTAGATGCTTCCTAGGTTGGCCATCAACAATAGACAAAGCCTAAACCCTTTTTGTTATGAAGTGGCTAATTAATGAGATATAGTGTGTAACACCCTAAAATTTCATTTGATCTAACTAGTACATTTTAGAGCATGAACAGTAACCATAGGATAGCTTTTGGGGTAATTACAGTAGTATAGTATAGTAAATGAGAACATAGGTATTAAATGGAGTTCAATTGTAAAATTTAAGAAGAAATTGAACTTAAATTAATCCCCAAATTAGACAGGAAAGAATTCTCTCGATACCGTAATAAAGTTGACAACAAGTTTGACTGAACTAAAAAAATATTCCATAGACCTCCAAAAATTATTTGGATTACATAGACTTATTATAAATAATCAAAACGAGCCATTAGAAGCGAAAATTAATTTTGCTGACAATTTCGAATTTTTGGGTTTCAGACAGACTGATTTTTTTGCATAGACTTATTATTAAAAATCAAAATGAGCCATTAGAAGCGAAAATTAATTTTGCTGACAATTTTAAATTTTTAGGTTTCAAACAGACTGAATTTTTTGTTGAAGGTAAAAGTATATCAAAATGATGTCAAAATGACTTAAAATTTTAGACATACTTTTATGTATATGTTTTTGCATGTGGCAAAAAATACTAGGGCATTCTAATGAGGAAAATATCATTTTCAAAAAAAGGCAAAAATGGAGGTTAATTTAATTAAGGGGCTTAAATGTCAATTTTAATTTGTTTAAGGGCACAATTATCATAAAAAATTAAGCCAAAACTAATTGAAATATGAAATTAGGCATGAAAGAGTGTAGAAATTAATATAGTGATGACAAGTGGTTTAAAAATAAGCCATTGAATGAAATAGTAAATGATTAAATATTGGCCCTTTATTTGGTACATTGAAAGATAAAATAGAGAAGTGTAGAATTGTCTCCAAATCTCTCCAAAAATCTGCCATTTCTCCCCTTTAATCCTCCCAAAACAAAAATTATCATCCATATTCACATTTCAACATTTTTCTTCTCACTCATCTTAATTCCTACTGAATCTTAATCCCAAAATTTATCTATACACACTAAAAGACCTCTTTTTCATCATAGAAATACATTTGGAAAAAAATAAAGCTTGGAAATTGGGAATTTTTTGTGAGAGAAATTTTCCCTAATTAAGTAAATTATTAAGTTTTTGTTATAATTAATTGGTGATTTAGGCATAGTCTTGTAGAGCATCATTAAATAGTTGTTCAGTAGCATTTATATGTTGAATTAATGGCATAAACTCATGATTTATATTTCTCCAAATTTGGGCTAAAGAAGTAACATATAATAAGAGGAAAAACAAAAGGGAAAAAGGCAAGAAAAAGGAAGAATAAGCAATTTCAAGCTATCTTAAGGTTAGTGGATACTATCCTACAATTAATTTTATTTATTATCTTTGAATTTTTCCTAAATTTTAATTATGTAACTATGGAACCTTAGGTAGAATAGTGAAATTTTAACGACCCAAATTTTATATTGGTAAATATTTATAAATGTGATTGGGATATAATTCGAATTAATGTGGAAGTGAAGGGTAATTTTTGTTAATTTGCTAATTCAAGGGTAAAAGTGTATTGCTAGTGAAGGTAGAGGGACTTAATTGAAAGTTTGTATTATAAATCTCTTGCTAATTATAAGAATATGAAATAAAAAGGGAGCAAAGTGAAATTTGTATTAGTCTAACAAGTGGCCATATGAGAAGGGGGCAAGTGCTCATTCTAGAGAGAGGGAAAAGAATCATGAAAAAAGGAGAACAAACTTTTCTTTTTCTTTGAGTTGGCTGGCCACTCTTTGGTTAAAGAGTTTAGCTATTTTTTGCCTTCTCTTATGTTTCCTCATTCTGTAAGTTTCCAAGCATAAGGTGTTTGTATATTTTATTGGTTTTAGAGATTTGCAAGGTAAGCATGGATTATGTGAGGGGAAATCATTTTCTTCCTTTCTTTATTTTATGCACATGTCATTTTGATTAGTGATTGAATGAAGTTTGTGTATAGTTGTTGGAAAGTGTAGCAATGGAAAAAGGAAGGAGAAAGAAAAGCTTTATAAAGTGAAAGTGGCCAACTTTTTGAGGTTTGGGAGTTCTCTCTCTTATTATATGTTTAGTCATTTCAAATTAGTGTATAAATATTGTATATTTGATTTGGAATTTGTGATAGAATTAATTGATGAAATTGATTTGTATGTGAATGATAAAGTGTGATTTAGGTAGTGATATAGTGAAAATTGTTGAATGGATTCTTGCTATTTTGTTATTTAAGACTAATTGTACTATTTTATTAAAATTTAAGATTTAAACATGTAAATCAAGATATTTCTATTGGTTTGAAAACATGATACAGTGATAAGATTCTAGAGAATAATACCTTATTTAAGAAATGAGCGTGTTATGAAATTGCTGGTGTAAAGCTTATGAGGGAAATATCCATGATATTTTTACATCTAACTCGCTCGTGGTACTAGTCACACTTGTGATAGGGTCTCTTTGCTTAGTATATTCCTTCCTATTATGCTCATAATCCAGGTTATGCTCGCAATAGGACTAAATGATTGCTCTCTATTGCTCTTTCAATTGAGGTTACACTCACGATAGGACTTGATGATTGATCTCTATCACACTCGCGATAGGGTAGGGGATATCAGTTCTATTCTGTTTAACCTTCCTTACTTTATATTTTCATTTTATTATTCATATGTTAGATATCCATCACTAAATTGTGATTTTATGAATTATGTACATTATATATTATGGATATTCATGGTATTACTCAAAATTTAAATGATATCTTCTTAAGTAACCAACTTCTTTTATGCCTGAATTTTATATATTAGTGGATAGATAGGCATGCCTATAAGGGGTAATTACAGCTGCTAGTGTTGACACCTATTGGTGTCTAATGTTGATACCTTTGGTATCTAGTGATCCGAGATTCTTATCTCTAGTATTTGATATTATTTACCAGTATCTAGTGTTTGACCCATTATTCACTTTTCATAAGAATTAAGGCTATGAAAATAAGTTAACTTGATCTAAAAGTTATTTGACTCGATATGAAAGTGAATTGATTCTATATGAAAGAGATTTGATTTGACTTGTACATTGTGAATGAGTGAATGTTAATAAATGAGTATGGTAATGAGTGAATGTTTAGCATGAATCGAGTATTTTCCCTTATGAAATTATTGGCACGATAGTGATAATGTGATATATTTATATTGTATATACATGTTATACATTATGACATATGTGTTTTATTTTATTAATAAATGTCATCTTATAGTTATGTGTGTGATTTCCTTCTGAAGTCTATTATATTATTGTTACTCCCCACTAAGCTAGTGCTCAGCATGAGTGCTTCTTCTATGTAGGTTCAGAGGTTTAGAGTTAAGTGTTGAGTGCTTAGTCAACATTTGCTGGCCATAAGAGAAGAGCTTGAAGGGAATCTTGGTATATACCCAATTTTTTGTAATGGAAATAATGAAAGAATTTTGTATCTCTTGTAAGAACATATTCATGTATATGTATAAATTAAGAATTTGTATATATTTATGTATTTATATTTATATTTAGTTGCTGCAAGAAGTGTGAATTTTGCATAGTGAATTAATAGATAGTTTATTGATAAGAGCGAACATTGCATAAATAATTTAGGATAACACGATAGAATAATGAAATATCATGAAAAGAATAATAATTGATGATGAAAACAATTAGAAAGGAATGGAATGTGTTGAGGCTGAATGGTGGCCTTAAATACACCATGTGATAATTTGATGATTTATGGAATATTTGACATAAAATGAATGATATCATGATGACTAAACCCAATGTTGGTTAGAATTTGAGATTTGAGATAGACATAATGGAATGTAAATATACTTAATGATTCTCATTTATGTATAAATTGGCTATTAGTGAAAATTGAACATGTATCATTATGTAAAGGCTTAAAATGATTATAAAAGCATTTAAGACATAAAAATGTGTGAGAAACTTAGGGTGATCAACTCCTCAACTTGGGGTGATCCCTTATGTACATTAGATCTACAATTGAGGAGCTGATCACCCTAAGTGATCCCTCAATATATTCCAGAGTAGTTAGGTCACCCCAAGTGGCCTCTTTAGCCCATTTAGAATCATTAAAACCTTCACCCCACACATCGTGTTTAAGAATCTTCATTGATCACTACTAGGGGCAAAATTATAAATATGCAATAAGATAGGGACTAAATGGTAAATTATACATAAAAGATGTCATACATGCGATTAATTGACAAGTAAAGTGAAAACTGTGATGAACAGCTCATAAAGGCGTAAAAATGCAATTACACGAGAAATATGTGGTAAAATAGTAAATTTGCATTGAAAATGTGGTTAAAAAAGTTAGAATAATCAAATGAGTAAAGAGGGGTAAAATCGTAAATAATGAAAATTTCAGGGACCAAATTATAATTTACTTCTTTATAAGCAAATACACGAATTAAAATGTAAATTTTACACTTAAGATTGAATAAAAGTCAAAATAAGCAAAAAAGGGTCAAAATTGAAGTCAAACAATGTCAAATATGATGAAAAGAAAGTTTAGGGATCTAATGGTAATTTTACACTTAAGTGAGAATCATTTTAAAAAAGTAAGAAAAATAATTAAAGGATGAACTAAATGGTGATTTAAAGAATTAAGAGAATAAATTTTAAATTAATTAACTTTTATGTGTTAACTAAAGGTAAAATAGTAATTTATTTAATGTAATTTTTATTAGATGAAATTTTGTGTTGTTGTATCCACCACTAGGCAACAACATTGCTTAGCATATGATTTTTTTGATTGTGCACAGGGACAAGTGCTTGAATATCAAAAGAGCAAGAGACGTATGGCATGTACATGTGGACCCATTTTTGGACATATTAGCTTATTTGTAAATATGGTAGTTAATTAGAAATGACTATATAATATGTTAATGAATACAAAACTTTAATGAACATTTGTTATGTATAATAGTATGGTTGCTGTAATGTGAACTTTTTGTAATGAATGCTTGGTAATGAATTGTTATAGATATTAGGAGTATCGTGACTGTTTTTGGAATATTGGAACTGGAAATTATTTTTTGGAGTGTTATTTTGCTCATTTACAGGTTTGGGTAACATGATTAATAAGCTGTTATGCTGCCAAAATTTTACCAGATGAATAGTAACTTTGCGATGCTAAAACAAATTTAGAATTGAATGTTAGGTTAAGCTATTAGTACTCCACACTAAGGAGAATATTTAACTTAGATAACCATACGATAGCATTAATAATAGTATATAATGTACAGATTTATGGGTGAATGTAGGGTGTTACATAGTGAGCCTTGATCCAATCTTGGACTCTAAAAATGGGCCTTCAAAAACCCAACCGGAAGCAAGTTGTGCTGCACCACGCATCATAATGGAGCCTCTACCCAACAGGATGTTGGGAAATGATTCTCAACCCTTTTGATGCCCAAATAGAAAACAACATTCAGGACATCACTCTTACTTCACATCTTCATTAAATGTTTCTTATAATTTAGTTTTTTTTATCATTAGTCACTATCTCCTTTCTCATATGATGCATTGCAAAAGAAATAAATAAACACACCAAGCATACATAATCATAAAAATACAAAAAAGCCTATTTAAATTATTACATAAACAAATTATCCTAGTTAAAAAGAATAAAATAAATGTCATACATAAAACGGGGCATTAATTAAGTTTTGGAAACATTGGTTTCCTTATACATGATTTTACAAAAAAGGGGAATGGAGATTCTTTGATGATTTTTAATCAAACGTGGGATAAATGATCCTAATTTTAAAGAAAACAAGGCTCCCTTTTTATTTATGTGATTTTGGGCTAAAAAATTAGACATTATCCCATTTTATTATAAAAACAAAAGTTACTTAACTATAAAACAATTACATGACTTTTCATCATTAATGTGCCAAAAATCCCCTTCTTTACTAAATTATTACAAACCTCAAAATAAATACATTTGAAATAAGGTAAAGTAACAAAATTAAACTAATGCACGAATAAAAGTGATAAAGATATGATAACGCACAACATAATCTAAATGAAAATAATGGAGGGGTAGAGAAGGAACCAAATGGCACACGACCTCTAAGGAAGAACCATCTTCCCCAAAATCTCCAATAAAGTACAAAATAATTTGCTCACACCAAAACACAAAAAAGTCAAATTAATTAGTACATGATGGTAAGTACATATTAAAAAAACTTGAAATAAAAATATGGATACAAAATAGAATTAATGCCCGTAAGAAAAAAATGAATTTAAAATGAAATTGAGCACCAAAATGATATAGATTAACATAAAAGATATTAAAATGCACTTAAAAGGAGAAAATAAAGCAACGAATGCCCTAAGACATCAATAGATGCCCCAAATAAAAGTGAGAGACGGGATGAGAAGAAGGCATCATGATGTCTCATCTATCATGCTAACATACGACCATTTGTGGTGCCTTTTTCCCATCTATCACTCGAGAGATAGACACAGAAGACTTAAATTGAACCTAAAAGAAACCAAATCATTATTAGGCTCTATTCATTCATTTCTAAGATTTTAAAATCATAACAAACCATAAAATAACAATAAAACACCTCGTAAATCTCAATTAAACAGATTAATCATACATAAAACAAATTAAATGACACCATGAAACATCTATGATAAAACATTCAAACGAAAGGAAATAAGAGTTAATATACAATTCTACATGCCTCAACGAGGAATTTCAAAACATCATGGCATTAGGGAATACGAATAATGGATTAAATAACATAAGATCATGAGTTACAACATCAAAATAATAGATATATTCACATGATATGATATAATTTAGAAAGACAAAGAGGCTTAAAGCCTATAATATTACCCTCAGGATCTTTAATTTATAACTCTAGAAGAACAATTATCTCCACTCCAATCCCTAATTTCCAAAATTATAAAAAAATAAAAAAGATTTGTGTCTTTTTTGTGTATGATTACATAGAGCCTTTTTTGCTTAAAAAAAATTGTTTTTTATTCCTCAAAGAACTTGCCTTTTTTTTTTTCAAGATGTCCCTCTCTTTCAATAAACCCTAATTTTCCTTTAAATACCTAGAGAAGAGTTGGAGATAGACTCCAACTCTAACTCCTTAAAAAAAGGAGATTTAACCCCTTAAAATCGGGTGAAGATCAGATCCTTCCTGATCTGATTCCAATCCCTAAAACTTTCAAAACTAGAAAATGTGGGAAATCTAAAAATAAACCCAGTGACTGGGGTCCTTTATTAATAGACAACGGTCCCTCACATGCCTCCCTAAAATTTACTAAAATACCTATGATCTGACCTTGACTAAAGGAAAACAACTATAAATAGCTGTCCTTTTATGACAGATGGATGACAGATATCCATCTGTCATTGCTAGAGGCCAAAGTCAAGATATTTGGAGTTCTTTGTCAAAACATTTATGAAAAAACACTTAGAAAATCACAAAGTTTTACAAAAATGTAAAGATCGAGGTTGAAGCTTCAAGATTCATGCTTTTCGTCAAAAATATATTGTTTCTTCATCATTGGATAACCTTGAACTCAGGTCATGGTGTCTACACTAAGGAAAAAAGAGATGGAAAATAAAATATTATATTCAAAAAGGAATGTAAGGTACCATGGTAACCAAACAAATCAAGACATAGGATTGAATATAAAAACCTATATTCCAAATTTTAATATATTCATATTTTTTTGACTGACGGGTATATATATTGCAAATATTACGAATAGTCTTTTAATTTAATGTAAAAGCTTTAAGATCAACATATCAAATACTTTATTTTAAAAGGTAGTTTATATTTTTTAAGCAACATGAAACATTAAAAAAGTACAAATATTTGTCATTTTTTATTTTAATAATTTTCAATAATTTTTTTATAATCACATATATGAAGTTATTTTTATCCAATAAAGTTTTCAGTTTTATCTACTTTGCATATTTACATATAATGTATATAAGTTTTTTATTTTTTATTTTAATAACTTTCAATAATTTTTTTTATAATCACATATATGAGGTTATTTTTATCTAGAAAAACTTTTTCATTTTTAACTACTTTACACATTTATATATAGTATATATAAGTTTATGTATTTTTTTAATAAGAAATTCTTATAGAACCATAAGTAAAATTTAAGATGAGTCTTATTATGTAAAGAGTCCCATTTTTTCATAAAATAGAACCATAAGTTTATTGTATGGTATGATGCCTACAAGACAAAAAAAAAATAGATCATGCACAATTGAAATTAGTCCCACCATTGAACATGTTTTAACTTATGACTTGTAACATCCCCATATACCCTAGAAGAGAAATAAGAGTGTTACCAATCTATAACTAGTCATATACAAGCCATATTACAATTCATATCATATGATATCATATCAACTCTAAAATTAGAATTTAGATAGCATTCAACAATACATAATCTCATGTACAACCAAAATCATACAATTTTATATACTTGTCAACATATATATAGCTTAATATACATTTTGAAACTTACATTCTACAACTTATTAATTTACATTTCTAGCCTACACCTTTATTGCAATCTTTAACTTATCTTCTCATCCTTCACATCAAGCTAGTCTTTACTTCTATACCTATATTACAAAAGAAAAACACAAATGCTAAGGATATACTTATTCAAGTTTTTGTTTTTATAGTTAAGTAAATTAATAAATGTCTAAATAGTTATTTTAGTAAAAGCAATTTAAATGTCTAGGTTGATTGAGAGAGCGCAAAATACAACTTGTTTGCCATGATTTAAATTATTTACTATTCATTTTTGTTGAAAGTTCATATCCATAAACTCTTTTTTAATAATTGTATGAACCAGTTTTATGTTCTTAGCATGTTTACTTTATGTTATTTTATTGAGTCTTAATTTCAATTACAAATACAAAACCTAATCTACTCTTATCTAGTGAGTATTTACTTATTATATCTATTGCTCATGTAACATTGTTCTTACTTATATATACCTATCAATTATACATTCCCACTTGGTTACATTTGAAAGTTAAGTATAAATAATTATAATTGTAGTTTGGGTACATGTAACTTTCTGTCAGATTTCATATTAGAGGGTGCATTTGATGTTTGAGCACTTGTTAGTTCAATGAAATTTTGTTCAGACTTGGAATACATGTTCCAAGCTTTCTACATATCCTAAAAATGGGAATCATAACCACTTAGTTCTACTTGATAAGTACTTTGTTATGTCAACTTTTAGAGCTAACTTTTGGGTTTACCTTATGTATACTTTTAACTGCTCAACCGACTTCTAACTTAGTTGCTATCTGTATCTAAATTCTTCTTATTAAATTTTTCATAACCCATTTGCTCATTATTTTTTAAGCATCTACTATATTTGTGGGATGTTATACTATCTTTGTTATTCATATACATAACTTGGTGGTATAATATACTAATTTGCAATACTTACCTCACAACCATAACACAATATAAGGCTATATAACAAATCTTGCAACAAAATGAGAGTTTTATTCAGATTCATACACATCTTATTCATGCTTATCATAAATAGAGAGTGAGTATGCTTAAATAAAAGTTCGTATCGGGTATTATAATTAGTTATCAAATTAGTACACATACTTAATATACCAAAATCCAATAAATCAGAGATAAATTTTATCTAAGCTCAAAAACATTGTTAACAAATCATATCAAATCAAATCAAATCAAATCAAAGCATAATAGAACTATGCTATAGTAGATCATATACAAATTTGTCAAGTTTAGTTAAGATATTATGATTTGCAAATCAAATAATATCAGGATAAATAATATAGAATATGTTGACTCAAAACATGTCAAAACATTATTTCATTCATGATCCTTTCCAGATGAGGTATTTTTCACCGGCTCCCAAAGATATGATTAAAAATATAACGCTTTCTATACATCCATAGCAATATATGTTTATATGATGCATCATTTAGTTAGCATATAATTTTCCTTTTCAACATTCTCTATAATTGTCTGCCTATGTTCTGTGGATATAGATAATAGGTGCTTATGGATACCTGAAGGTATCAATCATATGGATACCAATAGGTATCAATACTGTGGACACCTGCAGGTATCAATATTGTGGATAGCCATAGGTATCAATACTGTGGACACTTATAGGTATCAATATTATCCACCTAAATAGGGTCAAGAATGTGGTAGTTGAATGTAACTTATAAGCATGCCTATCTATCCATAACCTAGATATCTGTAGGCAAATATAGTTCATTTCCTTTAATTATTATCACTTTTCATTTCCAAAAAAAAATAAATGTCTGGCTCAATCATATATATGGATTTATGAGCATAGAATCTGATAGATGTTTACATATACTCATCTTGTACTTGTAATTAGTATAAAAGCATGAAGCCCTTCACTTGTATAGATACTCTACTTATTCTCATTCCATTATTTGTTTCATTTTTAAGATAATATATGCATGCATATCCATATTCACATGAAATACTTATCTACATTATAATTACAAGGAAACTAATATATATGTATTTTTACGATTCACTATATACATATTTTATGCATCCCTATGTTTAAACATAATTTCAGACATTTAAATGAATTAACATATCAAGGTACACTCAATTAAATTATAAAATCAATATAGTTACTTATATGTATAGATTACATTAAGTGCATGTTCATTAATTCAACACACACATATATACATTTAACATGTAGCTATTCATGTCATAACCTTCATGTGTTTTCTTCTATTACATGGTTTTATCATCACTACAATATACTTATTTGTATTCACTTATATTAATATAATCTGTATACTAGTAGACATATATATGTAGTAGGTTCACATTATTAGTATTTGAAGTAATTACATTATAAACACATAGTTTTTTAAGTATGTATTTCATACCTACTCTTATTTCAACACATATACATGCATGTGTACACATATACACATATATACATACTTATAATCTAGCCACATTGTCTTATATGCAAGGAATTAATGTGTAAGCTTAGTAATTACATAAACTATAATATATGCATATAATTTCTTATGTTTTTGTTGAACTTGTGTTCATATCTCAATGTACAATCATGTATTTTATGTCATGTTATATTCTTATGCATATGTTTATAACGTTCTAGAAGTGTTAAAGGAAGTCCAAGTAAGTTTCGGTAACATTTTAGGATCTAAAAGTTGTTAATATGCTGGAATAAGGGAGGTACCTGACTAGATTTAAGTCAATTCAGTTGGTGGATTGCATTCTATCTAGCCCAAAATGCTTTAGCACGACTTGATTGGAAATCAATCCAGTCAGGTAGACTTAAATACCCAATTTTCTTGCGGATAGCTTTTCAAGTTGATTTTTCACAAAAGTTTTGACTTAGTAAATGAGCTTTTTTGGAAAAATTTCTTCTAAAAATTTGATTCCCTATGTTTCTATTTCTATAACATAAAAAATAAGTCACTTGGGCTTCTATCTTAAGATATTTATAAAATAGTACAAGCTACTCCAAATGACAGGGTAGCAGCCATCACAAAATTTAAAACCCAAATTCAAAAGTCTTAAAGGAATAATTGATCTTTAATTTCTTTATAAAATTTTTTGATCAATGTGTATAGTTTATTCTCCAATTTGAATCACCCAATTTGGAGCTCTATAGCTTAACTTATACTCAAAGAGTTTAGATAGGTATAATGAATCTTATGATAGACTTTGCTGATTTAGCTATACTTCCTTTAATTCATCTTTTTAGCATGTAAAAACAACATTACCTTATTCCCAAAACATTTACTTAGTTAATACAATATTTCTATCAAATTTTAAGTGACAAAAACATACAAGAAAATTTATAAGTTCGAATACCTCCTTAAAAACAAATTAACTTCACTTCACTCATTTATTTGATCTTCCATTTTGCACTACCCTCTGCTAGAACAAAGAATAATCACAAATTAATCATATAAAATCATACTTGTAATCATTTTCATACTTTGGATAGAGTAAAGAAGGAGAAAAATCCATTTCCTATTTAAATTCATAAATTTCTTACCTCAATTACTTGATTTCCCATAATCTTCTAAAAAATTATGTTATAAGCATGATTTTGACGTAGAGAGAAAAGGAATTAAGGCTGAGTTTCTAGCCACTAAGAGTAGGCTCCCTTTACCTCACTTAAAATATCACTTTCTTCCTTTTGTAAGTAAATTCTAGAAGGTGTTAATGTTAATATCCCATTGGCTAGTCCATTTTACCTTTGTTTATTTATGATTTGACCCCCAACCTTCCTTTAATTACTTAATTACTTGAAATCTTAACTCTCTTAACATATAAATCCTTAAATCACATAGATTTAAGCACCAATAACATATTTATTTTAAATCACTAAATCATCCCCGATAATTTAATTAATACTGACTATATCCTCAACTAAGCCTTAACTCATATATTCATCAACAATATTTTCATTTGCTTTTACCAATTAGTCATAACCCTATCGGGGTATAATTTGGGGCCTTATATCACCATCTAATGGTAAGTTGATTATTATTATTATTATTATTATTATTATTATTATTATTATTATTATTATTATTATTATTATTATTATTATTATTATTATTAGGTAGAACTTTTTGAAAGCTAAAAATGGCTTTTACACTTCATAAGCCATTTTCAACAAATTTGGATTACTTTTTTAAAAAATATTTTATTTATATGAAATAATTTTAGGAGAAGTCATCTCATCCTAACTTCTTTCAGAAGCTTTTCCATAAAAAAAGAAACACAAAAAACTAATCTTTCCTTTTAATGATTTTTTTAGTTTTCCAATTATGTCTTAATATTTAGACATGAAAAATACAAAATTCCATCCATGTCCTAAATAAAGTATTTGATTTCTTTTCAAATATTTACTCATGTTTACCTACTAGAGATGATCACAAGATGGGGTTGTTGGGAATTATCGGTTACATACATCACATGCATAAGCGAAATTTAAAATTTTTAACCAATAGATCTGATCTTGCCATGAATTTACAATATAAATATTAATAAGAATAAGAAAAATCACCTTTGATTTTTGTTGAATAGTTGATTTTCCTTCTCACCAGGTTATCGCAAACCATAGTGTCCAAAATTAAACACCTTCAATTAGTAATCCAAACTAGAGAAGGATTCAATGAACCAAGAATAATGGAACACAAGGATTGGCCGAATTCCCCTTGATGCTAGCAAAGGAGTGGCAACTAGGATTTTTTCAAAGAGATAGAATTTCTTTTCTCTAAATGTTCACTTAACCCTAAAATCCCTATCACTTGGATTTTTATAGTTAGGTTAAAAATCCAACTTCATAATGGGATTGGGCTCTTTAAAATTGTTGGAGAAATATTAAACAGGCTTCTAGAATTATTAATAATTTATTTGGGCTTAATTAAATCCAATTTAAATCATTTCACAAAACCCACAAACTAGGCCCATTGTGCATACACTTAGATTTAATCACCCAAATTAATTCCAAATCCATCCAAATTAAATATATAGGCTTCATAAAACTTATGAAATATATTTAATTTATTTTGATTTAAGAGTTAGGTCTCTAAGGCCTTCTATATGGGTTTGGCTTGTAACCCTTCCTCTAAAGGGTTTCTACGCCAAAACCAATTCTCTGGGCCTCTTTTAATTACTCCAATGGATCTATTAATTATTATATCAGACCTATAACACTTATAGTCCAATAATAACTAATTATGAAATAAAATATTCCAATTAGGTCCATTTTACAGAACATTTCTAAGAAGTTTTGCGAACAATTCTACTTGATCATAATTAATTAAACTCTTTAATTAATTATTCTCTTATTCATTTCTTTTCTCCCATAATAATATCAAATATTATTATCCTTGTCATTTTACCATTTTATCATTTACTCTATATGTGTGTGACCTATTGGGTTCCTGTCCATATTGGCAGTATAATATGTAATTATGAGTTCTATTCAAAACTCACATGATTTAAACTTCTTTAAATCATTTTGTCAATCCCTGTTTATATTTATGATACACTATTATATAAATCATGAGCGGCCTCTAGCTAGGCATTATGACTACCCAAATATCAGAAAAGTCAAGTAGTTTGACTATACCCTTTCATAGAAACAGTTACCGTGCAATTACTCCTTTCACCACTCTTATCTCAATTAGATTCTAAATATGGATTTCTGTCAACTCATATAAATCTAATTATGTATGTTCTATTTATTTAATCATTTTTCCCAAAATGCCCTTCACGGATCCCTATCCATCTTGGCATATTACTCTGGCCAGAGATTTTCTGAGCAAGGCAATTATAGAATTATGCGAGATAACTTCCCTTAATAAATCTGGGATGGTGAATCCTTTGTCAATCACTCAACTATCTTCAAGTAGATCATGATATACCCAACCTCCTAAATATGTTCACCCCTAGTTGGAAGTAATCTGTTATGGAGACAAAGTATACCATTTGCTACTTAAGATAACTTTGGTAATCTCAAGTCTAAGGATACTTGCACAACTGCTATGAAGAGATTCCTCACTGACATAAATTTAATATCCAAGTAAGGATTCTCTTTGCAGGTCTCCAATGAACTTGTTCTTCTAACAAGCATCCACATGTTAGCTTTGATCATCTTCCATAATTATAGTTATGAGAACCACTGCTTGAACTATTTAAGAAGCATAACATGTGCTAGTCTATCCAAATTAACAATGTCCCATCTTGTTAATTCTATGACTAGGGATATTTAGTTATTATCATATTTGCATGCAATAGACATCTCACATCATGAACACTTTCATGATTGCCTTTGCACTTGTTTATAATATCTAGGACTTCATTTATTAATTTAAGATTTATAAACTCATGTATTTAAACATAGAATTAATAAATGAATGATGCCTTTTATTAAGAATATGATTTCATACATATGAAATACATCCTTATTACATGGGCTCTAGGGCATACTCTCTAATAGGGGTGGGGTTTCCATCACCCGCCCCATGCAATTTTAGGGATTCCTTATATGGCCTCAAAATGTACCTTGGAAGGATTATAATAAGTGATTGTATGAGTTATAGTGAGAAAGAGCATTAGTTGTGTTGTAGAGACATAATCAAAATTTATGAAATTGTAAGGGTATTTAGTAAATTATGAAAATTATGAGGGTATTTAGTAAATTATGAAAATTATAATGTACATACATGATTAGAGATTAAATTGATGAGAACAAAGAGAATTTTAGTGAAATGGGTAATTAAAAGTGTAAGGAAGGATTGAAAGGAAATTTGGCAAAAAAAACATTTATGTTAGAGAGTATACCCTATAGCCCATGTAGAAAGGGATGTATTTCATGTATATGAATTCATGTTATTAATGAAAAAAAAGGCAACATTCATTTATTAATGCTATGTTTAAAAACACGTGTTTGTTTATCTTAAATTAATGAATGAATTCCTAGATATTATAAACACAATGAAAAGACAATCATGAAAGTGTTCATGACGTGAGATGTCTATTGTATGCAAATGTGATAATATCTAAATATTCCTAGTCATAGTATTAATAAGATGGGACATTGTTAATGCGAATAGACTAGCATATGTTATGCTTCTTAAATAGTTTAAGTAGTAGTTCTCATAACTATGATTATAGGAGATGATCAAAGCTAACATGTGGATGCTTGTTAAAAGAATAAGTTCATTGAAGACCTGCAAAAAGAGTCCTCACATTGATATTAAATCTATGTCTATAAGGAATCTATTCATAGCAGTGGTGTAAGTATCCTTAGACTTGAGATCACCAAAGGTATCTTAAGTAGTAACTGATATACTTTGACTCTATAACTGCTTATCTCCATGTTTGGGTGAACATAGTTAGGAGATTGGGTATATCATGACCTACTTGAAGATAGTTGAGTAATCAATAAAGGATTCACCATCCTAAATTTATTAAGGGAAGTTATCTCACATGATTCTATAATTGCCTTGTTTAGAGAATCTCTGGCCAGAGTAATATGCCAAGGTGGATAGGGATCCATAAAGGGCATTTTTGGAAGCAATGGTTAAATTAATAGAACATACATAATTAGATTCATATGAGTTAACATAAATCCATACTCAGAATCTAATTGAGATCAGAGTGGTGAAAGGAGTTATTGCACGGTATCTGTTTCTATGGAAGGGTATAGTCAGAACCACTTGACTTTTCTAACATTTGGGTAGTCATGATGCTTACCTAGATGCTACAGATAACTTGTATAATATTGTATCATAAATATCAATAAGGGATTGATAAAATGATTTAAAAAGGTTTAAATCATATGAGTTTTGAATGGAACTTTTACTTACATATTATACTACTATGATGGACAGGAACCTAATAGGTCACACACATATAGAGTAAAGGATAAAATAGTAAAATGACAAGGATAATAATATTTGATATTATTATGGGAGAAGAGAAATAAATAAAAAAATAATTAATTAAAGAGTTTAATTAATTATTCACAAGTAGAGATATTTGCAGAACTTTTTAGAAATATTCTGTGAAATGGACCTAATTGAAATATCATATTTTATAATTAAATATTATTGAAATATAAATGTTATAAGGATGATATAATATTAATAGGTCCATTGGAGAAATAATTAAAGGTCCATAAAGTTGGTTTCTGTGCAGAAGTCCACTAGAGGATGGCTTTCACGCAGAACCCTATACAAAAGGCCTTAGAGGCCTAATTTTTAGACTAAAATAAATTAAATATATTTCATAAGTATTATGGAGCCTATATATTCAATTTGGTTGAGTTTATAATTGATTTGGATAATTAAATCCAAGTGTATACATAAAGGGCCTAATTTATGGGTTATGTGCAGGGTCCTTTATGAAAGGGTTTGGATTGGATTTTAATTAAGCCCATATAAATTAGTAATAATTATAGAAGCCCATTTAATATTTCTACATCAATTTTTAAAGAGCCTAATCCCATTATGAAATTGAATTTTTAACCTAGCTATAAAAATCCAAAATAAAGGGGATTTAGGGTTAAGAGTTTTTAAAAAAAGAAAAAAAAAACTTCTCTTTTTCTTTCCTAGCCACCACCTTCCTTGCTAGCTTCAAGGGGAATTTTGGCCTTCTTGTGTTCCCATTGTAATTGGTTTATTTGATCCTTCACTTGTGTGGATTACGATTGGAGGTGTTCAATTTTGGACACTGTGGTTTGCGACAACCCGGTGAGAAGGAAAAACAACTGATCAACAAAAATCAAAGGTGATTTTCTTATTCTCATTAATATTTATATTGTATATTCATGGCAATATCAGATATATTGGTTAAAAATTTTAATTTTTTCTTATACATGTGACGTATGTAACCGATCAATTCCTAACATTTTATCAGAAGCAGGTTTTGCCATGAATCTACAATTTTATATTATTCGCGAAATAGTTTTTATTTTTGAGTTATTTATTTCATAAACTTTAAAATATCATATTTGGCTTTTCATGAATGAGAAATATTTATTTCTGCATATATGTGATTAAATAAATAAAACGGAAGAAGAAAACGATTCTTTTATATAAAGAATCATTCTCTAGGCGTAGAGAAGTCTTTTTAATAAAGTTAAGGGGTTGTTCTAAATAAAATTTTAATTGTTCCACTCTAAAATTATTTTGATGATAATTTATGTGTTTAATATGTGATATTAAGCTATAGGATCAAACAAAATTAAAATTGAACAAGTTTTGTATGAAAACTAATTTAATGAAAAAGTTCGATAAATTGGTATTCTTCGTGTGTTCTTAGTGTGTTCTTGGTAAGTTCGTGTTTAGAACAATTTTTATCTTATAAATATGACATATTAATGTGTTTTTAATTAATTAGATTAATTAAAATAGGCCTTGAATTAATAATATTAAATTTAATTCATTAAAGCCACTTAATGGGCTTAATTATGTCTACGGGTTTGATTTAAATTAGTAAATGACTTGATGGGCACAAGGAGCTAATTTAAATTAAATATTATAGCTTTTAATTAAGTTTATTAATGGGTTTTAAGGGATGGAGTGGGCTTGGCTCATTCCAAAGGCCCAAATGGTCCAAAAGATACAAAACTTGTTTGTGTGTGAACACACTTTTGGGTTTAATTTATAGGTTTCGGTCTACCCATTGTTTTAAGCCCAAAATTGATTCTTTAATTATTTAATATGATTAATTAATTAAATAATTAATTGGATTGATAATTAAGGCAAGAACACATGCATGCAAATGGTTGTCTAAAATGGAAAGTTTTTAAAATGGGAAAAGTTTCCTAATTTGATCACATTATTAAAAAAAATCAAAAGTAAGTTTCAAGAGTTGAAACATAGTTTTTATTCCATTATATGGTTTTATTTTTTATGCATTAGAAATGCATATAAGGGTGTATGATTGGCATAATAGATAGTTATGGACAAGGCCCAATGTGATTGAGCATAATACATGTTTCGGCCTAATGAGGACTTTCATGTCCTAACCACTTATTTTGGTTTGTTATTTTCTTTTCAAACTGTAATATGTAATTAGATTAAAGTTAGAAATAGATATGGAGGCCCCAATCACGACCCTAATTGAATTATTGTTAATTAGTGAGAATTACTGTTAATTAAGGCAAAATTGGATTATTTTGCAATTATCGAGGTTAAGTCCCAAGAGGGGTATTTTGGTAATTTTAACGTATAGGTATATGAGTAGAGTTAAATGATGATTAAAGGATAGGATACAATTGAAGTAAATTAGAAGACTTGGGGTTAAATTGAAATAATAGGGGTTTATTTATGTTTAAGGGCAATCTTGGAATTCCCTAAGAGAGATATTTACCCCACTCACTCTTTAAGACTTCCTGGGGAAGGAGGAGATCAGGATAAGGGTAGAGAAGATCTCTCTCTCTCTCTCTCTCTTCCTGGATATGGATTTAAGAAGATGATCGCTTAGGATTTTGAGAGCTAGCATTTTAAGGTAATGCTTTCCTCTCTTACATTCTTTCTGTTTGGGTTCCATTTTCGGACTTAGGATTAAAGAGAAATGTAATTGTTATCTTCTTTGTGAAAGGAAGGGATAACCAATAAAAAGATGGATCAGTGGGTTGAAAGAGGAATTAAAGCTTCAATATCAGGAATGGGAATTGTTATGAGTTGTTACTGTATATGTTTTCCCTCTTTTGTTGTATGTGTTTTCTTAGCTGAGATTAAGGGTTCAATATAGTAAATTAGATGAGTTAAGAATGTTTTAAAGCTTAAATGTTCACTAGTGTAAACAATTTGGGTGAGAACTGGACATTAAAATACTTTATTTGTATAATCTGAGAAGTTTATGAACCCTGGGCTGCCTAAATTCCCTTGCATGGCCACTTGGCTTTTTTATCTTTGAAATACACAGCCACTCATGTGTTTTCTCCCTTGAAATGAATGGCCACTCATGTGTGTTTCTCACTTGAAATGTATGGCCACTCATATGTTTTCTCCCTTGAAATTCACGGCCACTCATGTGTTTTCTTCCTTGAGATGCACAGGCACTCATGTATTTTCTCCCTTGAAATGCACGACCACTTATACATTCTCTTTTTAATGGTTCTTCTTCACCCCAATCTATAAATCTTTCATAAATCATGAATAGTGTGTTGTATAAAATTGAGGAAAACCAAGTTAGTAATGAACAATGATGATGGTGATTGTGTATTAAAGTGGTGGATAGTATGTTATTGGATTATTGATGAATCAATACAGTTGTAAAGTATTCTCAATGTTAAAGTTAGTAAGGTATAGTAAGAATGGTGTGACCTTAGGATGAGTTATTATCTGAATTTAAATGACATGAAAATACTTATAAGAGGGGATAGAATAAATTAAATTGTAAGTCATCTAAGCCATCGATATGCTTATAGGGCAAGATCATTCAATTAGAGAATCCCTATATATGTATATAGAAGAGTGAAAAGCTTTAGAATAATAAACCTGTTAAAATAAGATAAAGGGGTTCACTTGTAAGATGATTTTTAGAGGGACTTGAAAAAGGTAATATGTATATGAACCGTTTTGACTAAAATGTGTTTTAGTGTATAAGGAGAACAAATCTAAGTAGAGCTAGAGGAAACCTAGTAACCTTAAATCTAGATGCTAGTTGACGTGTCTTATAAAGTTGGGATACGGTATGTTCACTGTCAAAGTAAATGATTTTACCCAAATATCCTATGCTAATATTCCTATACAAAGACATGACAATACTATGATACAGTCTATTGGCAATTAGAGGATAGTTGTAGGGTTACATGTCTAAGTTAAAGAAATGGGATATTATATGTTGCACGTAATTATGAAACTATAAGAGTTGGTTATACTCCAAGTTATTATGGAAAGTGATGATTAGCCTTGATATAAAGGAAAACTACTTGCCTGTCTGTTCATGTCCTGTGATATAATGTGAAACCAAGTCTGCAAGTAGTGTACTAATTAGTAAGATGAAATACTCTTACATAACTTATCTGGGTATAATATGATTATAAGATGAACAAGCACTAGTAAGATGATGGAAGCCTATATGATCAGGTTAGGGTAGATAACTTGTTGTCTATGATCTAATAGGCTATAAAAGTGATCTAAAGGGATTAAAAATGAACAAGTGATAACCTTAGGCCAAAAAGAACCTACTCATAGTATTAAATGGATCATAAATGCATGAGTATAGTTTAAAGTCATTATGTATTGATGTGAACTATAATGATGTGTGAAAACTTCTCATGAAAAACAGCAACAAGGTATGCCATTGAGAATTAACAATGAATTATGTAAGTCATTGTTTTTATAATTGATTCAAACATGCTATGATGAGTAGTTTGACACAGTATGTGAACAAGTATAAGGAACAAAAGCATGTATTGCCATGATTAAACTGTGCATATATATATATGTGTGTGTGTGTGTGTGTGTGTGTGTGTGAATGTGTGGACATGCATAATGCTAATTATGAAAGATCAAGGTATATTGTTGTTTGCATATTCATGGAACTACTATGATAATGATAAATGAATGTCTATGCAATTATGTGATCATATGATGGCATCCATATGTAATGGAGCCTAGGGCTCAACATTAAGGTATGATAAGAGTCATATACATTCTTTTATGAAATGTGGCTTTAAGCCAAATGATGTACTAAGTAAAGTAGAATATGTTAAATCAAAGATATTCTTAAAGTGGTAGCTTACAGGTCTTAGTTTAGTTATGGATTAGATAGACATGTCTAGAGGGATACAGTTGTAGCTTTCATAGTTGACCTCGTTAGGGTCTTATTCCTTAATGGAACTATCATTTGGCCCTTTTAGGTCCATTGTTTGTTTCTTGCTAGAACCATTGCTCAACACCTTTTGGGCCTATTGTTCGATATCTTCGAATATCCATTATTTGATACCTTTAGGTATTCATTGCTCCCGTTATCCACCCTTTGAACTTGTACTTAGGCAGGCTATTAAAGATGACAAAAAGTATAATAAATAAAGTAATACATATGCATTGATTTCTTCACTTATTTAACATAAGCATGATAAATGGCTTATTATATTATGCTGTTTATCTTAAAGTCCTTTTGGGCTATAACTATATTTAAGAATGGAAATGCCATGTTATGTGTTACATGATTGTAAAATCTCATACCTACTCCACCAATAGGTTCCATGGTGAATATATATACCCCCCAAAGTGCACAATATTATATTAAAAGCTATATGAACTATGACATACATAATAATCTTCATGTATGTGGAAGTTATAAAATGTTTGCTTGTGATATGGAGACTTGGTCGATTAATCATGATGGGTAATACATGTTCTTTGAAATGGCATGCGAATCCTTTAGTTTGCATATGAAAATTTATACATATTGGTGTATATGTATAATTTTATCATCAATCAAAGTGCAATGCACGAGATGAAATGATGTCTTATTATGATTAGTTAACCATGCTAAGATAGTTGTAAGGGAATATATGATTATGAACTTGTAATGAGAATTTAATGACATATATATATATATGTGAATTAAGCATGCCTAATAGTATCTCATATTGATGCTACATGACCTGAGCACTCCCTTGTGCTTTGATTTAATATCAAATGTATATCTTGTGAACTAATATAATGGATTGTATTAAACAAAAGTTTTATCAAAAAGCATGATGTCGATAACTTATGAGTAAGAAGGATTTTGAGGTGTATTAATTATGCTAGTTTAATAAATAAAAGATGAGGATGATAATGTAATCGATAAGTTTTGTAATAAGAGGATTCACGCAATGCTCCAACTTTTAGTAAAGATGTTATTTATGGTTAAGATTGGGGACTCCCTAGAATGTCTATTGTGGAGTAATTAATATTGTAGACTAATACGTTATTCTTTGTTATTGTAATAGTTGTATATGATATGATGAAAAATTGTAAGAGGTTGTCTATAGAGTTTTGTTCCCCACTAAGCTTTATAGCTTAGCACGGGTTTGTTTATCCATGTAGGTTTCAGGATAAGCTCCAGTGGATCAATAGCTATTGTGGCTTAACCACTATTGAAGAGAAGATCTAGTAGATTGAGGTTGCCTTTGATGATTTCAACATGTATAGAAGGCCATTTATGTTATGATTCTTTATTTATAAGTTTGATTTATTTATAATGTGGCATATAATTATGGCCTATCTTATAATTATTATTATTTATGCCCGATCTCTACTAGGTTATGACGATAATTGATGATTATCCATTGTTAGTGGATTAGGGTGTTACAGTTAGTTGTATCAGAGCCCTGGATTAGTCTTTTCTGGGAAATAAGGAATTAAGAAATTATTCTGAAAGGTAGAGATGAATTGGTCTAGACCTGAATACCTATATTCAGTGTTATTAGTATTGGGATATGGATTTTGATGATTACGATAAATGATTGACATAAGATTGATATATATATTGGAGCGCTAGTAAGATTTTGGATCAAAGATTGTGAGATGATATCTAAGGAATTGTCAATATCTCTCACCTCCTGATATTAGATGTGGTTAAATGCCTTAATGTTTATGATTGAAGTATAACAACAGATTGATTATAAGTACATTTTGAATGTTTATTAAGATGTTTCAAGAAAAGTTTATATGACAAGAAGAGAATTTGAGTTTTGGCATTTATGAACATGCATGATGTTGAGGTTATTAAGATGCTCTATATATAATTATCAGAATTTTTCCTAATCAGCATGAGTAAATGAAAATGTTTCATGGTATTTGGATATGATAAAGCATGAACAGTATATGTGGATACACATGGGTTTTCATTGCATACATGAAAATATTGACGCATTGCATAGCATCCTATATCATTTCATAACACATGAATAACATTGCATCAAATTTAGGTCCAACTGAAAGTGGAAAAATGATAGAAAGTATAACGAGCATAAGAGTGTATGGAGATTAAGAGCATGTACTAATGTTATAGATAGATGAGCTTGTTATGGATATAGAAAATGCTTCTGGTTATAGTTGCTTATAGCTAAAGCACAGTTAAGAATTGCTAGCAATAAAGATTAAGATTACCATTTTTGAATTTCGAGGACGAAATTCTTTTAAAGGGAAGATAATTGTGAGGCCTTAATCATGACCCTAATCGGATTATTATTAATTAGTGAGAATTATCACTAATTAAGGAAAAATTGGATAATTTTGCAATTATCGAGCTCAAGTCCCAATAGGGGTATTTTGGTAATTTCAATGTGTAGGTATATGAGTTAAATGATGATTAAAGGATAGGATACAACTGAGCTAAA
The DNA here is from genome assembly GCA_037975025.1 of Excoecaria agallocha. Classification (NCBI taxonomy): domain Eukaryota; kingdom Viridiplantae; phylum Streptophyta; class Magnoliopsida; order Malpighiales; family Euphorbiaceae; genus Excoecaria; species Excoecaria agallocha. The sequence continues at coordinate 66,948 of JBBPFJ010000543.1, forward strand.
TTAGAAGACTTAGGGTTAAATTGAAAGGAATTGAAATAATGGGGGTTCATTTGTGTTTAAGGGCAATATTGGAATTTCCTAAGAGAGATATTTACCACACTCACTCTTTAAGACTTCCTGGAGAAGGAGGAGATCGGGATAAGGGCAGAGAAGAGATCTCTCTCTCTCTCTCTCTCCTTGGATACGGATTGAAGAAGATGATGGCTTAAGGTTTTCAGGGCTAGCATTTTTAAGGTAATGCTTTCCTCTATTACATTTTTTCTGTTTGAGTTCCATTTTCGGATTTAGGGTTAAAGGGAAATGTAATAGTTATCTTCTTGTGAAAGGAAGGGATAACTAGTAAAGAGATGGATCAGTGGGTTGAAGGAGGAATTAAAGCTTCAATGTCAGGTAGGAAATTAGTATGAGTTGTTACTATATATGTTTTTCCTCTTTTATTGTATGTGTTTTCTTATCTAAGATTAAGGGTACAATATAGTAAATTAGATGAGTTAAGAATGTTTTAAAGCTTAAATGCTCACTAGTGTAAACAATTTGGGTGATATCTAGACATTAAAACACTTGATTTGCATAATTTGAGAAGTTTATGATTCCTGGGCTTCCTGAATTCCTTTGCACAGCCACTTAGCTTTTTCCTCTTTGAAATGCATGGCCACTCATGTGTTTTCTCCCATGAAATGAATGGCAACTCATGTGTTTTCCTCTTTGAAATGCACCGCCACTCATGTGTTTTCTCCCTTAAGATACATGGCCACTTATGTGTTTTCTCCCTTGAGATGCATGGCCACTCATGTGTTTTCTACTTTGAAATGCACGGCCACTTGTACATTCTCTTTTTAATGGTTCTTCTTCACCCAATCTAGAAATCATTCATAAATCATGAATAGTGTGTGGTATAAAATTAAGGAAAACCAAGTTATCAATGAACAATGATGATGGTGATTGTGTATTAAAGTGGTGGATAGTATGTTATTGGATTACTGAAGAATCAATACAGTTGTAAAGTCTTCTCAATGCTAAAGTTAGTAAGATATAGTAAGAATGGTGTGACCTTAGGATGAGTTATTATCTGAATTTTAATGACATGAAAGTGCTTATACAAGGGAATAGATTGAATTAAATTGTAAGTCATCTAAGCCATCGATATGCTTATAGGGCAAGATCATCCAATTAGAGAATCCCTATATATGTATATAGAAGAGTGAAAAGCTTTAGAATAATAAACCTATTGAAATAAGGTAAAGGGGTTCACTTGAAAGCTGATTTTTAGAGGGATTTGAAAAAGGTAATATGTATTTGAACCGCTTTGACTAAAATGTGTTTTAGTGCATAAGGAGCAAAAATCTAAGTAGAGCGAGAGGCAACCTAGTAACCTTAAATCTAAATGCTAGTTCACATGTCCTATAAAGTTGGGATACGGTATGTATGCTATCAAAGTAAATGGTTTTACCCAAATATCCTATGCTAATATTCCTATGCAAAGACATGACAATACTATGATATAGTCTATTGACCATTAGAGGATAGTTGCAGGGTTTCTTGTCTAAGTTAAAGAAATGGGATATTATATGTTGCACATAATTATAAAACTATAGGAGTTGGTTATACTCCATGTCATAATGGGAAGTGATGATTAGCCTTGATATCAAGGAAAACTACTTGCCTGTCTGTTCATGTCCTGTGATATAATATGAAACCAAGTCTACAAGTAGTGTACTAATTAGTAAGATAAAATACTCTTACATAACTTATCTGGGTATAATATGATTATAAGATGAACAGGCACTAGTAAGACAATTGAAGCCTATATGATCGGGTTAGGGTAGATAACCTATTGTCCATGGTCTAATAAACTATAAAAGTGATCTAAAGGGATTAAAGATGAACAAGTGATAACCTTAGACCAAAAAGAACCTACTCATAGTATTAAATGGATGATAAATGCATGAGTATAGATTAAAGTGATTATGTATTGATGTGAACTATAATGAAGTGTGAAAGCTGCTCACGACAAATAGCAATAAGGTACGTCATTGAGAATTATCAATGAATTATGTAAGTCAATGTTTTTATAATTGATTCAACATTCTATGATGAGTAGTTTGACACATTATATATATATATATATATATATATATATATGTTAGTGTGTGGACATGCATAATGCTAATTATGAAAGATCATGCTATATTGTTGTTTGCATATTAATGCAACTACTATGATATGGATAAATGAATGTTTATTAAATTATGTGATCATATGATGGCATCCATGTGTAATGGAGCCTAGGGCTTAACATTAAGGTATGATAAGAGTGATATACATTCTTTTATGAAATGTGGATTTAAGCCAAATGATGTACTAAGTAAAGGAGAATATGTTAAATCAAAGATTTTCTTAAAGTGGTTAAGCCTGCGAGTCATTATTTAGTTCTGGATTATATAGGCATGCCTAGAGGGATACAGTTGCAGCTTTCATAGTTGACCCTGTTTGGGTTTTGTTCCTTAATGGAACCATCGTTCGGCCCTTTTGGGTCCATAGTTTGTTCCTTGCTACAACCATTGCTCGGCCCCATTTGGGTCTATTGTTTGATATCTTCAGATATCCATTATTTGATACCTTCGAGTATCCATTGCTTCCGTTATCCACCCTTTGAACTAGTACTTAGGCAGGCCATTAAAGATGATAAAAAGTATAAGAAATAAAGTAATAGATATGCATTTATTTCTTAACTTATTTAACATTAGCATGATAAATGGCTTATTGTATTGTGTTATTTTATCTTAGAGTCCTTTTGGGCTATAATTGTATTTAAGAAAGGAAATGCCATGTTATGTGTTACATGATTATGATATCTCACACCTACTATGAGGAAGGTTTCCGTGTGAGTGCCAGTGTAAGTTAACTTCACCAATAGGTTCCACAGAGAATATATATACCCTCCAAAGTGCACAATATTATATTAAAAGCTATATAAACTGTGACATACATAATAATCTTCATGTATGTGGAAGTTATGAACGGTTTGCATGTGGTATGAAGACTTGGTCGGTTAATCATGATGTGTAATACCTGATCTTTGAAATGGCATGCGTATCCTTAAGTATGCATATGAACATTTATACATGTTGGTGCATATGTATAATTTTTTCATAAACCAAAGTGCAATGCACGAGATGAAATGATGTCTTATTATGATTAGTTGACCATGCTAAGATAGCTCTGAGGGAATACATGATTATGAACTTGTAATGAGAATTGAATGACATATATTTATGTGTGAAGTAAGCGTGCCTAATAATATCTCATATTGATGCTATATGACCTGAGCACTCCCTTTTGCTTTGATTTAATATCAAATGTATATCTTGTGAACTAATATAATGGACTGTATTAAACAAAAGTTTTATCAAAAAGCATGATGTCAATAACTTATGAGTAAGAAGGATTTTGAGGTGTATTAATTATGATAGTTTAATAAATAAAAGATGAGGATGATAATGCGATTGATAAGTTTTGTAATAAGAGAATTCACGCAATGCTCCAGCTTTTAGTAAAGATGGTATTTATGGTTATGATTGGGGACTCCCTTGAATGTCTATTATGGAGTGATTAATATTGTAGACTAGTACATTATTCTTTGTTACTATGATAATTGTATATGATATGATGAAAATTTGGAAGAGGTTGTCTATAGAGTTTTGTTCCCCAATAAGTTTTATAGCTTAGCAAGGGTTTGTTTATCCCTGTAGGTTTTAGGATAAGCTCCAGTGGATCAATAGATATTATGGCTTGACCACAATTGAAGAGAAGATCTGGTAGATTGAGGTTGCCTTTGATGATTTCAACATGTATAAAAGGTCATTTATGTTATGATACTTTATTTAGAAGTTTGATTTAGTTATAATGTGGCATGTAATTATGGCCTATCATATAATTATTATTATTTCTGCCTGATCTCTACTAGGTTATGATGATGATTGATGATTATACATGGTTAGTGGATTAGGGTGCTACAAGACCACTATTAAGGAGCAAGATGGGTCGGATGGAGATCCAAGAAGATTGAATATAATGTAATTATTTATATTTGTTTGAATCATGCATATTACCTAGGTTTCACCTTTTGATTTCCCTCTTAGCTTGAAGAGGTCAATATAGTAAAGTCCATAATTATGTCATATTTGTATGCTTATATTTATGTGATAGATAGAGGATGCATACCAATGTATACCAACCATATATGATGAGACTTAATTAACTAAAATCCTTCAAACTAATACTAAGGTATATAAGCTTTCCATTAATGAGAGGAGAACCATAGTTGTTTATAATATGGGTTGTTGACCACAGTCAAGCTCACATTATATCGAATTTGTTCAAATCTAATTAAATTGGTCATCTTAGCTAGTCTATTAGCTTTTTGACTACAATCAAGGCTAATGGTTCTAGGTAAGATTAGGGAATGCATATATGATATACATGTACAAAGAGTTGATAACCTAATGATCCAATAGTTGTGTAAAGACACAATTATTATAGAGATAACTACCTTTCAAGGGTATAGAGTTTGACTTATTGACCACAGTCAAGGTCAAATTTCATATCAAGGATTAAATATTGTCCTACTAAGAAAACCATCGGGTTTTCTCAGATTATATAGTGAGGGCTATTTATTCGCAATAAAATAGTGAGAGTAAATGGATTAATTAAGGACCTAATTAATGCATACATATATATGAACATGCTCTCATATGTTTTTCTTTTTCACATCAAGGTCATCATCATGAGCACATCAAACATAAACCTGCGATCAATTTGGATAACAAGCTGGTTGGTTGCAATTATTCTGACTGGATTAGACAAGTAAGAATTGTTCTCAGAGCTAAAAAGATCCATTATGTCTTGGATAAAGATCCACCACCAATTCCATCATATGATACCATTGATGAGATCATAGGCATAAATATATGGAGGATAGTGAAGCAGCGGCATGTCTGATACTGTGTGCTATATCCTCAGAGCTTAAAAAGCAACATGAGATGATGGATAATAGAACCATCATTTTGCATCTAGAGGAGCTTTATGATTCTCAAGCTAGAATTGAGCAATATGAGAATGCTCGAGCTCTATTTAGTTGCAAAATGGTGGAAGGCACTTCCTCTGCTACTCATGCATTAAAGATGTATGGGTACATTGAGCATTTGAGTAGACTTGGCTATGTAATGGATAATGATCTATACATAGATTTAATCTTGTACTCATTGGCTCTAAGTTTTACACCTTTCGTGCTTAACTTCAACATGAACCAGATCCAAATAATTATTCTTGAGTTAATCAATATGCTCAAAATAGTTGATGGATCCTTAAAGAAGGATTCAAAAAGTGTCATGGTTGTAATTTTTGCTAAAGGCAAGAAGCAGAAGAAGAAGAAGAAGATGATGATGATGATGACCAAGGCACAACCAAAACATGATGGGATTTCCAATAGAAAGGTTACCAAGAAGGAGAATCCTAAAGGAACTTGCTTTCACTGTGGGAAAGATGGTCATTGGAAGCATAATTGCAAGGACTATCTAGATTCTCTCAAGGAGAAGAAGCAAACTGAAGCTTCTACTTCAGGTATTCATATGATTGAAATTAATACTTATTCTATTACTTCAAAACAATCTTGGGTATTCGATACCGAATGTGGATCTCATTTATGTAATGATCTACAAGGGCTTAAAAGTAGTTGAAGAGTTGGAAAGGCATAAATATGTCTATCGTCAGCTACTGGAAAAAACATCTCTACAACAGTTGTGGGGACTTATCATTTGCCTCTTCCAAGTTGATTAATACTCGAGTTAAATAATTGTTATTATGTTCCAGCATTATCTAACAATATTATTTCTTTCAATTGTTTATTAAATGATTATGACATTTCTTTGAAGGACAAATGTTGTTACATTTTTAAGAACAATATATTTTATGCTAAAGCTAACATTGAGAATGATATATTTGTTCTTGACTTAATTAAAGAAGTACATAATGTGGATATCAAGAGAATGAAACAAGATAATCTAAACACCTTATATTTATGGCATTGTTGTTTAGGCTATATAAATGAGAAATGCATGAACAAATTACACATGTTAGGTGATTTGGGATCATTTGATACATGTGAATCTTGTTTATTAGAAAAAATGACAAAAGCTCCCTTTATTGGTAAAGGAGAAAGAGCTAGAATGATTTTGGACTTAATACATTCAGATGTATGTGGTCCAATGACTTCACATGCCAGAGGAGGTTACTCCTACTTCATTACTTTCAAATGCATTACTATTGATCATAGCCTTAGAGTGTGTGTGTATGTGTATATATATATATATATATGAATGATTCATATCTTGAATATTTTGGTTTTACTGCATATTTTGAAATGGATGGTGTTCAGTGTTTATGGGTGTGTTTATTGAAATATTATTGTAATAAAGTGCCATCGACATGAGTGATTATATGAGTGAAATGTATAGTTTATATGTGAGGAATTGTATAATGAAGCAATTTAGTGAGAGAAATCTTTATTTAGGGTTTGAATTAGATATAAATGTGGACATATATGGGATACTGATTCGATAGCTTTGGGTATCTAGTGATTGCACCTTTACGGTGCTTAGTAATTCAATACCTTCAAGTATTTAGTGATTGAACCTTTGCGGTATTTAGTGATTCAATACCTTTAGGTATCTGGTGATTATACCTTTGCGGTGTTTAGTGATTCGATACCTTTGGGTATCTAGTGATTGCATCTTTATGGCGCTTAATGGCTCGATACCATCGGTTATCTAGTGTTCCCAATCATCCACACCTATACCGAGTTTAAGCTATAAAACTAACTACAATATAAATTAAAATAGTGTTAAAGATGAGCATGATTTAGGAGATTATTGACTTGTAAATGAATATGATGGTTAGACTTGATAATTGTGTTTGGTTAGCATATATGTAACATAGCTAATGCATATATGGAATTTAGTTGTATAATAACGGTAATATATATGGGTATTGAATATGACATGATGTGTATAATTATTACAACATATGTTAATTAAATACGAAGTATAATTTATATGTTTAGAACTATGTGGTTTTGATTCCTGATTTGGGATATGTAGGGAGCTTGGAATAAAAATTTTGAGTCCGAACCAAATACTAGATTTATTTTTAAGTATTCTAATGTTAATGGTAAGTAGGGAAGTAACTCGATGTAGAGTTTTGAAGTGTCCTTACCTTGGATAAAATGAACTACACATTTAGTTAAGGTAAATAAACTTAAGTGAGTATTGGTATTTAGAAGTTTATTATTAAAGATGATTTAGTTTGAATTTTTGCTTGGGTAGGTACCAAATTGAAGTTATGCAGCGGAGAAGATTAAGGAGTTAATAGGAAGCTCTCTAAAGATGTTGACTGAAATAGCAATTATGTAATATGTAGTTTTGAGATTAAAATGTATGGTAAACTAAGTTGTAAAACTTTATTATATATTTATGTAACGAATCTATATTTATTTTTAAAGCTTATTTTAGGCGTAATCTAGTAAGAAGTTAATTAAGAATATTATTTTCACTCTTGTTAGATGAGATTGGTTATATTGTTATTTGCAATTATAGCACCTATGTTAACTCATAGGGGATATTAGGATGTTACATTTCCCGTTCCTGCCCTCGCTTGGAACACAGGGAGAAAAACCTTTTCGCCCCCCTCTGTGGGAATCCCCAACCCCAATTAGAATCCCCATTCCTTAATGGGGATCCCCAACCCAACCTAAATTAAACATATCATATAAATTTTATTTTACTTTTTTTCAAAAATACCACATAAAATTCAAATACAAATTTTAACAATTAATAACTTAAAATTAAAAACATTTCATACAATTTACATACAAATATTTATGAACATCCTATACAATTCAAATTATAAAATAATATTCACTCATTAACAATTAATAACTTCACTTGGAGCACTTATATCCTGATGAATACCAACTTGAAATATCAATTAATAAAGCATAACAAATCACTTTTATATTTATATATAGATTAGAAGTAAATTGAAATTACTTTGTTTTTGCTCGTTGGGAATAAGACAATACATCTGATTCATAGAAAAGAAAAAGAAAAAGCATAATAATGTAGGGATTAAAAGAATTAATTAAGTTATTAAGCCAACTCCAGTAGATTTGAAACTTAATTAGTTATATCTGGTGATGGATTATAGCTTTTAAATAACTTATCTATACAATGTTAACTTCTACATCTTTGATAATACAATTGTAACATCTTAGCTAGTTCTATTTAGATAAAAGTTAATATTGTCATAGTCCATGTATATGATACATAAAGAATAAGCATGCTAACTATAGTCTAGTTATTAGTTTTGACTTATGTTATTCAGAATATGCAAATTAAAGATGTAGCTTAAAGATGAAAGGTTAATAACTCACTGAAATCTTAATTGAGAAAAATTAGTTAATTTTCTGCAATAGATATGGAGCCCTATTCAATAGTATTGAACTAATTTGCTATCCTTCATAAATTATAGTCGAATTCAAAAAACCAAAAATTGATGCATAAAAATTAATAAGCACATTTATAAATAGCTTTTCTTTTCTCTGCGTTCTTCATAAATTATATGAACAACAAATAATACAAATTTTAAAAGATATATAATAGCTATATTAGATATCAGTATATCGTGCTCACAAGTAAAACCTCATGAATGCAATCAAATGTAGGCAAGTATTTATTTCCAACATCTCAAAACAAGCTCAATCCACTGCAATTACGCTACCTTTAAGTGGAATAAAAGGAAATTTAGATCATTTAAATGAAATTAATTTCCCCCTAAAAACTTCAAATGATAAGAAGCTTAAGAGGTAAATGTTAGTGTAAGCCCTAGCCCCAATACATTGTAATAAAACACTTAGTTAATAAAATGAGGCATTTATTTTATCTTTTGAATACCTGTGCATGTCAATTGATAAAACTATCCAAGAATGTCGTTTCGGTTTAAGTTATCATGTGTGAGGCACATGGATTGTAAGACCTTGAAACAAATGGGACTTCATTCTAAATATCCCTAGTCAGTCATTGTTATGGGAATAACAAATGAATTAAGACTAGTATGCTCTCTCTGATACTATGAGTCCTGTCTTACGGATCATTAGGACAAGAGTGTCAATCAGAGATCATAGATACATGTTAAGGAACATGGTATCTGGATTCGATCCGCTCATGAGAACACTACATGGTACAAGTCATAAGTGTTTCTCATATGCAAGTTTTGTATCGGAGTTCTTAGACCTGAAATCTCTATGAAACTCTTTATGAATTACTGTGTACTTTGACATACACCTAACGTGCTCGTAACAGAGTGACAAGTACGGGTATGATTGGGTATGCACTGATTCATGTTAGAGAGCATGAGAGAAGTGAAGGGATTACCCCTCTTGATAAGAGAGAAAATATCACCGGCCACTTGATCAGTGAACTGAGAAGTGTATGGCCATACCGAGATGAAATAATGAATAATCATTATTTATCTGAGAGTTCAGTGTCACTGGAATATCAAGAAAGGAATTAATATATATAAGGATGACTAGTTCCATGCCTTATATTAATTCTGATATTTATGGGTAAGGAACTATGCGAAATTGCATTAGGTCACCAAATGCCATATGCATTTTTCATTTAATTTGGAATGCTATAATATCTTGCTAGAGAATATATATAGCCTTTGAATTAATTTATTAATTCATTGCCAACATTAAATGGACCTATAGGATCGCACACAAAGCATTGGGCTTAAAATATTTAAATTAAGTATTGGACATTAATTTGGGCTTTTAATTAAAGTCAAATTAGTGTATGTAATGAGTTATAAAATTGCTATTGGGCTTTGGTCCATGAGAGAGAAAAATTCAGCCCACAAGGTTTAATTTCAATTAATTAATTATGTTACATTAATTAAGTTAATTGAGTATTAAAGCCTAAAGGAATTTAAATTAAATTAAATCACTTATTTACTTAATGAAGTAGCCGAAATTCCAAGAGATAATTCATGGAATTTCGGCACATGGCATTTATTTAAATTAAGTGATTTCATTTATTTAAATGTCTTATGATTTATTTCAAATTTGAATTTAAATTCAAAGGAGTTTAATTCAAAATATATTACTTATCTTTAGGAAGTGATAGAGTTTGAATTAATCATCTTAGGATGGTTGAATTCAGATCAAAGACTTGCCAAAGGATAAGCATATATATTAAAAGAAATAAAACCCTAAACCTAATTTTTTTGTGGCATGAATAGTAACTCGTGAATAGTAACTCGTGAATAGTGACTCTCTCTCTCTTAATTCTTTTGTTCAATTTTTCACAAGGAGAAAGGATTGTTCCTCATTCTCTTGTGTTATTGAGCAGTAATAGCAATCTAAAGAAGTACAAAATCAAGTTTTGTAGCTTCAAACTATAACCCTTACACAATACCGAAAAAGAGATCTAGCAATCTCGTTTTTAAGCCGACGGTGTAATTGTGTGTGTGAGAATAGAGGGAGTGGCGCAAAAGGCTATTCCTTGGCATTGGTGATCGAGATCTAAGGCGGACAAAGCCATCTTAGTTGCTGGTCATCATCGGAATAAAAGTTTTAAAAGGCATCAAAAGTTGTAAGTTCGATAACCCTAAAATTGCATGTTTCGATTCTATCTTTGGATATGTATGGTATGTATGATAAAATTTTTATTTTTCCGCTGTGCTATCATGATTATCATACCATGTCATATTCCATCAGTGGTATCAGAGCCTAGACATGCTTATTTTAGTGCTTTAGATGCATGAAAAAATTAATTAAAAATCATTATTTTGAAAACATGCAAATCTGAAATTTTCTGTTTTGAGTTTTTTGCATTGTTTTGGTGTAAAAACAATTTTAATTGATTAGATAGGTATTATAATTAATATGACATGTTAATATACTGTCCTAAGATGTTATTAGGGCTGGTAATGGTCGGATTTAATTATTTATACCTGATGGTACATGTTAATTATGAAACTAGGTGCTAGTTGGCATGTAAATTGCTAGTTTAACAACTAGTTTTCAAAATTAAATGTAAAAACGTTTTTGGCATGTTTGTAAGTGATATTTAAAGATTAATTATCAGGTCTAGACATATTTTAAATTTGGTTTTAATTCTCGTCCATGACAATTTAATTGATTAATTTTAAAATCACTTAAAACTATAACTAGTTTGTGTTTGTTACATGTTTAATCAAGATTGTTTGTTTTGTTTTGATTAAAATGGTAAAAACACATTTAGATCAGATTTGTACAGAATATTAAATAAATATTTATGGACTTATTTAGAATATTAAATGACTCATAAAATTGATTTAAATGTTTGTGCATTTCATGGCATTACATAAGCATTAAACAACTAGTTTTGTTGTTTGTTTGTTTTTGCATGAATGCCGTGTATTATTATATGTGTTCTTCATGATTTTATTTTTAATTCATGTTAGCACATATTATATGTATTTTTAATGTTTATGGGCTGTATGACATAAAATTAAAAATGGCAAAATTGGAAATTATACTAGAGTTGATTTATGGCACAAATCTAACTAGTTTGTGTTTTGGGCTTTTAAGAGAACTTATTCAATAAGAGGATTTAGTCCATTGGGCTTCGGCCCAGGCCCATCACGGGGTCTTCTCTTAAAGGTTCAATTACACAATTTCCACTAATGGGCTTGGCTAAATTGATTAAAATTGGACTTTGTTTGATCCATGAATGCTATGTATATTTATTTGCTTGTTTCGTGTGATGAATGGATATGCATGGTGCATTCATGGGCCCTGGGTTTTTGTAATTAAATATGGCCTGCGTGCCATTATATTTTATTGTAAAAGTTTCATTTATTTCTTAGAATAGAGTTTATTTGAAGACTTTGTAAATCAAGACGAAGCCCACTGGAGAAGCCCAACTCGAAGATTCTTATGTAATAGTATAGAATCTTAGTTGTAGGTTTTTGGGCCCATGTTTGTCACGCTTTACTTTATGCAATTATATATATATGCATGCTATGTATGGATGACAAAGCGTATGCCATGTAAGCCGTAATAAAATGAATCCCTAAAATAGTAAGTCACAAAGTTGCCTTCCTAATTCGAAACATGTCAAGGCATCGATCATCGGTCACGTAGACTAGGAGTCCTAGATGCGCCCGATTATCTTTGTGAGGCATGGGTTGTGAATGTAGGTTGGACTTAACATGGAATGGGATGCTCGGACCTAGGCAACTAATAAATGGGTTGTGCTATAACATCTTAAAGATGTTAGCCCATTTGATCCAAGAGTCATGTACGAGACATGATTGGAGTTTTCCTACCTAAGTAACTTAACTTGTTAGGTGTACAAGCTCAGCTTGACTAATAAGTTGTTGTGAAAAGTGGATCTTGGCCCACATTAAATCACTAACGCGAATTATTTAAGGGGATATTAATTCGGTTTGTGGGATCATTAAGACCTCATTTAATCTTGCTAAATTTTATTGTAGATTGAAAATGGCATCTTCAAACAACGATTTCTCATTGCGATCGGTCCTTGAAAAGGACAAATTGAATGGCACCAATTTCATAGACTGGTCTCGAAACTTAAGAATAGTTCTTAAGCAAGAGAAGAAGTCGTATGTTTTGGATGCACCCTTGCCTGAAGAACCAGGAAGGAACGCCTCTGCGGTTCAAAAGGAAACTTTTGAGACCAAGAAGAGTGACTCTAATGATGTGACCTGTTTGATGCTAGCCACTATGGTGCCTGAATTGCAAAAGCAATTTATGGATCAAGAGGCCTATGCGATCATGGTGCACCTCAAGGAGATGTTCCAAGAACAAGCTCGTCACGAGAGGTTCGTGAGAACAAAGGCTTTAATTTCTTGTAAGATGGCTGAGGGTACTCCTGTTAGTACCCATGTACTCAAGATGAAAGGGTATCTTGATACTCTTGAGAAGCTTGAGGTACAAGTGCCAAAGGAATTGGCCACTGACTTGATCTTAGGATTATTGCCTGCTGCTTATGATCCATTTGTGATGAATTATAACATGCATGCTATGAACAAGTCAGTCACTGAGCTTCATGGGATGCTTAAGAATGCTGAAGAGAACATTCGAAAGACCAATCCCGTGCTAATGGTTTAAAAGGGAATTAAGAAGGGACCTGCTAAGGGAAAGGGAAAAGGAAAGGGAAAACCCAAGACAGTTGGGAGTGCACCTCAAGCCCAATCCAAGCCCAAGGCACCAAAGCTCAAAGAGAGTGAGAGCACTTGCTTCCATTGCAACAAGATAGGGCATTGGAGGAAGAATTGTGCTCTCTTCAAGGAAGAACAAAAGAAGAATGGAGCCAAGGCGTCCAGTTCTGGTATTTTTGTTGTTGAAATTAACCTTTCTATTTCTACCACTTGGGTATTGGATACCGGTTGTGGTTCTCACATTTGTTCAAATGTGCAGAGGCTAAGAAATAGGCGGTTACTTGGGAAGAATGAAGTGGACCTCCGTGTGGGGAATGGAGCACGAGTTGCTGCCATGGAGATAGGCGACTATCACCTCACTTTACCTTCCGGACTTTGTATTGTTTTGAATAATTGTTATTATGTGCCTGCTATGAGCAGAAACATTATTTCAGTTTCATGTTTGGATAATGATGAATTTGATTTTGTTATTAAAAATGGCAATGCTCATATTCGTCGCCAAGGCATTTCTTATGGCAATGCCATGTTGCAAAATGGCCTTTATATCCTTGATTTACAAAACAAAGAGTCGATATACAACATTAATACAAAGAGGGTTAAATCAAACGAATTGAACCCTACTTACTTTTGGCATTGTCGTTTAGGACATGCAAACGAAAAACGCATTTCAAGACTCCACAAAACTGGAGTGCTTGGGTCATTCGACTTAGAGTCTTATGACACATGCGAGCCATGTTTGCATGGAAAAATGACAAAGAGTCCTTTTAATAAAAAAGGTGAAAGGACTAATGGCTTATTGGAACTAATACATACCGATGTATGTGGACCTTTAAGTACACATGCTAGAGGTGGTTTTAGCTACTTCGTGACATTCACAGATGACTTCAGTAGATATGGCTATGTCTATCTAATGAAGTACAAGTCTGAAACTTTTGAGAAATTCAAAGAGTTTAAGTACGAAGTAGAAAACCAACTTGGCAAAAGTATAAAAGCCATTCGATCAGATCGAGGTGGCGAATACTTAAGCCAAGAATTTGATGATCATCTAAAAGAGTGTGGTATTATTTCACAACTCACTCCTCCTGGAACACCGCAATGGAATGGTGTGTCTGAAAGGAGAAATCGAACTCTGTTGGACATGGTTCGATCTATGATGAGTCAAGCTAATCTTCCTATCTCTTTTTGGGGTTATGCATTAGAAACTGCTGCGTTTCTATTGAACCGTACTCCAACTAAAGCAGTTGAGAAGACACCATACGAGGTATGGATTGGGAAAGAACCCAATATGTCTTTTCTCAAGATTTGGGGCTGTGAAGCACATGTTAAGAAATTAACATCTGACAAACTAGAGTCCAAATCGACTGTCTGCTTGTTTATGGGTTATCCCAAAGAAACAAAGGGATACTACTTTTACTCACAAGCCGAGAACAAAGTATTTGTTGCTCGCAAGGCTGTTTTCTTGGAAAAGGAGTTCCTTCTCAAGAAAGACAGTGGGAGTAAAGTAGAACTTGGAGAAATTCAAGTGCCACAAGCTCCTATAGAGGATGAGTTGGAAATGGGATCAAGTTCACAACCAGTTGTGGAACAAGAACCCATTACACAAGTACCTAGAAGGTCTGGTAGGGTACGTCAGGAGATTGAGAGATATGGATTTCTAATCACTGACAGTAACACTATTGAGTTAGTAGACGTGAGGATCCTACTACCTACCGAGAAGCTATTGAAAGCCCAGACTCGGATAATTGGCTTGAAGCCATGAAATCCGAGATGCAATCAATGTACGATAACCAGGTTTGGACCTTGGTTGATCCACCGGAAGGTGCTAAGGTAATTGAATGCAAGTGGTTATTCAAACTAAAAGCTGATAAGACCTACAAAGGTAGACTAGTAGCAAAAGGTTTTCGACAAACTCATGGTATAGACTATGACGAGACCTTTTCGCCTGTAGTCATGCTCAAGTCCATTAGGATCTTGCTTGCCATAGCTGCATATCATGATTATGAGATATGGCAAATGGATGTCAAAACTACTTTTCTCAACGGAAATTTACTTGAGGATGTGTATATGACACAGCCTGAAGGTTTTGTCAATCCCAAGCATCCTAAGAAGGTTTGCAAGCTTCAAAAATCCATTTATGGATTAAAGCAAGCATCCCGAAGTTGGAATCTTCGTTTTGATGAAGCAGTCAAAGATTTTGACTTCATCAAGAATGAAGATGAGCCTTGTGTGTACAAGAAGGTTAGTGGGAGCATAGTAGTGTTTCTGGTCCTATATGTGGACAACATCCTTCTCATTGGGAATGACATTCCAACATTACAAAAGGTTAAGCAATGGTTGGGAAAATGTTTCTCAATGAAAGACTTAGGTGAAGCCGAGACAATACTTGGTATTCGAATCTATAGAGATAGATCGAATCGGCTTTTGGGACTAAGTCAAGAAAAGTACATAGACAAAGTACTAAAGCGTTTTTAGTATGGGAGACTCAAAGAAAGGGTACATACCTTTGGCTTTGGGAGTTCCTTTGACTAAAGAACAGTGCCCTAAAACCAAAGAGGAAAGGGACAACATGAGTAGAATCCCATATGCATCTGCTATTGGATCTGTCATGTACGCTATGTTATGTACTAGGTTGGATGTTGCTCATGCACTGAGTATAACCAGTAGGTTTCAGCAAGACCCTGGTGAGAAGCACTGGTCTGCTGTAAAAGGGATCCTTAAGTACCTGCGAAGGACTAAGGATCACTTCTTGGTGTATGGTGGTCAAGAAGAGCTCGTCATACAAGGTTATGCCGATGCTGCTTTTCAGACCAGCACTCAGGATTCTAGATCGCAATCTGGATTTGTTTTTGTTTTAAGCGGTGGTGCTGTCAGCTGGAGAAGCTCAAAGCAAGAGACCGTTGCCGACTCAACTACAGAATCTGAGTATATTGCAGCAAGTGAGGCTGCAAAAGAGGCTGTTTGGATTAAAAATTTCATTAATGGATTAGGAGTGGTCCCAAGCATCCTAGATCCATTAGAAATTTTCTGTGACAATAACGGAGCCATCGCACAGGCCAAGGAGCCCCGGTCACACCAGAAATCCAAACACATACTCAGGAGGTACCACCTGATCAGAGAAATCATTGATCGTGGGGACGTCAAGGTTAGCAAGATAGCAAGTGAAGACAATGTAGCAGATCCTTTGACGAAACAGTTATGTCCAAATCTGCACGAGGCTCATTTGAGAGCGTTCGGTCTTAGGGCTATGCCCAATTGGGACTAGTGCTAGTGGGAGATTGTTAGTGTAAGCCCTAGCCCCAATACATTGTAATAAAACACTTAGTTAATAAAATGAGGCATTTATTTTATCTTTTGAATACCTGTGCATGTCAATTGATAAAACTATCCAAGAATGTCGTTTCGGTTTAAGTTATCATGTGTGAGGCACATGGATTGTAAGACCTTGAAACAAATGGGACTTCATTCTAAATATCCCTAGTCAGTCATTGTTATGGAAATAACAAATGAATTAAGACTAGTATGCTCTCTCTGATACTATGAGTCCTGTCTTACGGATCATTAGGACAAGAGTGTCAATCAGAGATCATAGATACATGTTAAGGAACATGGTATCTGGATTCGATCCGCTCATGAGAACACTACATGGTACAAGTCATAAGTGTTTCTCATATGCAAGTTTTGTATCGGAGTTCTTAGACCTGAAATCTCTATGAAACTCTTTATGAATTACTGTGTACTTTGACATACACCTAACGTGCTCGTAACAGAGTGACAAGTACGGGTATGATTGGGTATGCACTGATTCATGTTAGAGAGCATGAGAGAAGTGAAGGGATTACCCCTCTTGATAAGAGAGAAAATATCACCGGCCACTTGATCAGTGAACTGAGAAGTGTATGGCCATACCGAGATGAAATAATGAATAATCATTATTTATCTGAGAGTTTAGTGTCACTGGAATATCAAGAAAGGAATTAATATATATAAGGATGACTAGTTCCATGCCTTATATTAATTATGATATTTATGGGTAAGGAACTATGCGAAATTGCATTAGGTCACCAAATGCCATATGCATTTTTCATTTAATTTTGAATGCTATAATATCTTGCTAGAGAATATATATAGCATTTGAATTAATTTATTAATTCATTGCCAACATTAAATGGACCTATAGGATCGCACACAAAGCATTGGGCTTAAAATATTTAAATTAAGTATTGGACATTAATTTGGGCTTTTAATTAAAGTCAAATTAGTGTATGTAATGAGTTATAAAATTGCTATTGGGCTTTGGTCCATGAGAGAGAAAAATTCAGCCCACAAGGTTTAATTTCAATTAATTAATTATGTTACATTAATTAAGTTAATTGAGTATTAAAGCCTAAAGGAATTTAAATTAAATTAAATCACTTATTTACTTAATGAAGTAGCCGAAATTCCAAGAGATAATTCATGGAATTTCGGCACATGGCATTTATTTAAATTAAGTGATTTCATTTATTTAAATGTCTTATGATTTATTTCAAATTTGAATTTAAATTCAAAGGAGTTTAATTCAAAATATATTACTTATCTTTAGGAAGTGATAGAGTTTGAATTAATCATCTTAGGATGGTTGAATTCAGATCAAAGACTTGCCAAAGGATAAACATATATATTAAAAGAAATAAAACCCTAAACCTAATTTTTTTGTGGCATGAATAGTAACTCGTGAATAGTGACTCTCTCTCTCTTAATTTTTTTGTTCAATTTTTCACAAGGAGAAAGGATTGTTCCTCATTCTCTTGTGTTATTGAGCAGTAATAGCAATCTAAAGAAGTACAAAATCAAGTTTTGTAGCTTCAAACTATAACCCTTACACAATACCGAAAAAGAGATCTAGCAATCTCGTTTTTAAGCCGACGGTGTAATTGTGTGTGTGAGAATAGAGGGAGTGGCGCAAAAGGCTATTCCTTGGCATTGGTGATCGAGATCTAAGGCGGACAAAGCCATCTTAGTTGCTGGTCATCATCGGAATAAAAGTTTTAAAAGGCATCAAAAGTTGTAAGTTCGATAACCCTAAAATTGCATGTTTCGATTCTATCTTTGGATATGTATGGTATGTATGATAAAATTTTTGTTTTTCCGCTGTGCTATCATGATTATCATACCATGTAATATTCCATCAGAAGGGACCTTTTGGCATGAGAAAATAATGAGTGGTTCATCTGCCATCTCTAGAGCTTGGATGCAAGGTTGAGACTGCCGTTTGGCACGTTCGAGATAGTGGAGCTAAGGGGTTATGGAATTGCCCCGAACAATTGAACTCGAACGGATGGAGGACCATCACTTGCTTCAAGATCCTTTGTAAAATTAAAAAGGTGGCTCCAATGCTGGATCTCTTTACCTACTTTTTTTATATTTCAGATCAAAGTGACGGGATGGAGTATTTTTTTACCAGCCGATCGAAGAGGAAACTCTTCACCATCCGATCCTCGCTGAAAGGATACAAAGAGAGATTCTTCTTCGTGGGGATGTCCGGTAGGTTTGAAGTCAACCTTACTCGATCGAAGGGAGCAATCAGTCTAAGAGATCAAGCTATTGGGTAGTCCTTGCATGAGGCCGACATCAGGAAATTGATGGATGCCTTTTTAAGGAAAGGGAAGCTGTACAACTCCAACTATCTTTTGGGGATGTTGTATGGGTC
This sequence comes from Excoecaria agallocha, assembly GCA_037975025.1. Taxonomy (NCBI): domain Eukaryota; kingdom Viridiplantae; phylum Streptophyta; class Magnoliopsida; order Malpighiales; family Euphorbiaceae; genus Excoecaria; species Excoecaria agallocha. The sequence goes on from JBBPFJ010000543.1 coordinate 85,921, forward strand.
CTCTAGTTCTGATGTTGGTAAAGACATTGAACGTGAGCATTAGGATCAAAAGAAAAAAATGCATGACATGATCATTTCATCCATTGCATGTGCATTCTATTAATATTGTAAGAAAAAAGATACTTATCTTAGCTTGTGTTGGTGT